>CAIGQQ010030790.1:44957-64009 GCA_903798035.1 Danio albolineatus | reverse complement strand
ACACACACACACACACACACACACACACACACACACACACACACACAAGCACAGAAAAACACACATCAAAACTCCACAAACACTCCGGAAGACTGATGCAAACCTCAATGAAACAAACAAACACTTCACAATAAGGTTGTATTACGGTGCTTTAACAGCTAGAGTTTTGTTTCAGAACCTGCTGCATTTGCCCGCTTAGTTCGGTCAATCTGACATACATGAACACTGCAGTCGAGCTCTGATTCACGCCAAAACAATCGGAGATCACCTGAAAGTGTTCCTGCAGGACTCCCAGAGTTCATCAAGAGTCTTTGGGTTCATCTTTAACACCTCCTCCTTCATCTGCTCAATAATGTTGATGTCTGGTGACTGGGCTGGCCAATCCTGGAGCAGCTTGAGCTTCTCTGCTTTCAGGAGCTTTGATGTGGAGGCTGAAGTATGAGAAGGAGCGCTATCCTGCTGGAGAATCTGCCCTCTCCTGTGGTTTGTAATGTAATGGGCAGCACAGATGTCTTGATACCTCAGGCTGTTGATGATGCAGATCTCTCGCACGCCCCCATACTGAATGTAGACCCCAAACCATGATGTCTCCTTCACCAAACTTGACTGATTTCTGTGAGGATCTTGGTCCATGAGGGTTCCAGTAGGTCTTCTGCAGTATTGGTGATGATTGGGATGCAGATCAGCAGATGATTCATCACATGATCTTCTGCCACTTTCCCAAATGATCAATTAGAAGTCGAGTTATTATTTGTTGCTCTTACAGCTGAGATCAAGACAAGACTTCTGGCTTCAAGACTTCAACCCTTGACGATTGAAATGAGGCTATACTTGGGGAAATCTTCCCTCTGATGTATATTTGGTGATGAGTATGTCTGTGAGTGTCACCATTCAAAATAAAGGCAGTCCTTTTCGCTCATAATGTCTCCTTTTTCATCGTCATTTCGAATAATGACGTATGACAGCCGAGCGTAATCCCGGAAAATAATCCAAACTCTGATCAACGTGAGAAGAGTTTTCACACACATGACTTGTTTGAACTATTTTGGTCCATGTCGAAACCGCACAGAGAACAAAAATAAACACTGTTCCAATTTCTGAATATTGTAATGCCTGTTTCAGAAACAAAACAATCGATCTATAGTTGTGAAAGCACCCTTAGTTACAGTGTTTGTTCCCACTTTACATTCAACGGCTTTAACTTATATGCATTTACACTTAAATGAATGATTAATCACGTATTAATTGTCTAAATATATGTTTTTACATTGTACTTATGCTTGATTAAATACATTAATTTCTGTAATGATACCGTTTATGTCTTGCCTTGACTCACTGAAGAAGGCAAAGGATCGCAGGAGTTTATCAAAACACGTAGATTTAGTCTCAAACACTCACTTGGAAGGACATCGACAACACAGGAAGGACATGGGGAGACATCAAATCCCAACAGAAAGAACACCGGACGAAGACTGAATGACACACAGAGACTATAAACACACAGGGGATGATTCAACTAATGATTAACAGGGGTGAGTCACAGGTGGAGGTGATGAACATGATGACCAAAACAGAACAAAGGAGCACATGGTTAGGGTCACATGATGAAAACACACACACACACACACACAGAAGAAAGGACAGTTTACTATCGCTTACACCCTTAAACCATCCCAGATCACCAAACCTGACTCTTCAGAAATGGTATTTTCTTTTTAGATTATCTGTGTATAATAATTGTTAAGTCCTAGCGCTGCTGCTTTATTCCTGCTCGTCTAAAACTTAATAATTTTAAGATATTTAAGATTTCAATTTTAATTTCACTAAACAGTTGACTAATATCTTTGTTTCTTTTTAGAATAATAATAATAATAATTTATTCATTTTCCTTCAGCTTAGTCCCTTTATTAATCAGTGGTTACCACAACGGAATGAACCGCCAACTAATCCAGCATGTTTTACGCAGCAGACGTCCTCCCAGGTGCAACCCAGTATTGATAAACACCCATACACACTCATTCCCACACACACTCATACACAAGACCAACAATGAAGATCAACGCATGACTAGAAGAGATGCTGAAAGAGCTTTCAGGACCTACAATGTTCGTAATTTGGGCATGTGGTTGAAGCTGGAAATGGGGATTGTGCTGATGTTGTTGTTGTTCAGTGTGCTGTGGAGGAGATCAAGCAGATAAACATGTTATATATGATCCATATATACTGCAAGTGTACAGTGCAAGCGATAAATAATGCATCGCTTAATAAACAAACACAGAAGACGTGAGTACATACAGGACCTCCAGGACCCTCATGGCTCGAAACGCTCCGTCTTCAATGCAGCTGATGTGGTTTTTATCCAGCTGCCTGAGATCAGACCAAACACAATGCTCAGATCATTCATTCATTTTCCTTCAGTAACTTATTTATCAGAGGTCGCCACAGTGGAATGAACCGCCAACTATTTAAACTATTGTTTTATGCAGCAGATGACCTTCCAGCTGCAACCCAGTACTGGGAAACACCCATACACACTCATCCACTAGGGCCAGTGCAGTTCATCAGTTCCTCTATAGTGCATGTGTTTGGACTGTGGAGGAAACCCACACCAACACGGGGAGAACATGCAGACTCCACACAGAAACACCAACTGACCCAGCCGAGACTCGAACCAGAGACCTTCTTACTGTGAGGCGAACATGCTAACCACTGAGCCACCGTTAGATTTTAAGCATTGATTATTTTCAGTCTAACGTAAAGTAAACTCGCACCTAAGTGTTCCTCTTGTCGCGTCTGATCAATCAGTGTGTGTGTTTTTAATTAAAGTGCATAATTTAAAGCCCATTAAGTCAAAATTAGATTTTGATGAATCTCCATATAGGTATAAATCTCCATTTCAGCACCAAACTGCACATGATAATTCATATCTGTATTCTGAAGGGTTTTACTCAAAGATTTCCAACTTAACAATAAACTATTTACCTGATTCTATACGCTTTATTCTACAAACAATGCAGATTGATTTTCTAGCTGTATATACACTGATACTCTCTGAATTATGGGGTGATTAAAAGAGATTCCCACTTTTAGTGAGTCAAATGAAATGAAAATAAAAACGTTGAAGCTGAATTTATCCAACGATCAAATGTTTTGTGCTTTAAATGTTTCCAAATTTGCATATATCTATTAAAATGATGCCTAATTTGAATATTTAAAACAATAATAAAAGCTGTGTCTTGTTTCAGAGGTGCATTCTCCGCAGGATGCAGACTACAAAGGTGAGCTCTTCGAAGTCCGAACCAAGCGGAGGACAGATCTGGTCATCTAGTAACCGTAACAGCTGCTGTTAATAAACGCTAATAAAGATTGCAATGACCTTTTCATCAAAGTGATTTTAAGTGATCTGAAAGCAAAGCATAAACATCTAAACTGTCTATAAATCACTCTTCAGTACTCTCCTTGTTTAGATTTCCAAGTCAAACAAACATAATTCCAGCCTGATCTCACGAGAAAACCTAAGTATTTTACGTTTTGCCAGTTTAGTGGCTAATTCGTACGAATTCGATTTAAAAAAGGAGGCGTGGCACCTAACCCCACCCCCAAACACGACCGTCATTGGTTGATGAGCAAATCGTACTGAATTGTCCGAATTACATCGTACAAATTTATAAGAATTAGCCACTAAATAAAAAGTTATGAATTGCCGTGAGATAGCGTTGATAATTCACATATTTAATCTGGAGTTTTCTTTCTAAAACGTCCTGCTGTTATCAGCGCACAGGGAATCATGGGACGTTCAAGGCAGCAAAGGATCCGCCAGTTGTGTCCTTCATTACTTGGGAAACGAGAGACGCATTTAAAGGCTACAATTGAAGGAGACTTTGAATTTCATTAAAACGAGAAAGCCTTCATCATACCGTGATGACGCAGCACACTTCGAATGCATCCTTCGGAGGACGCAGCCTCAGAAATGAGACACAGCTATAATATACAACTTTAGGAAACTTGTAAATACAACAAAGTGCATTTTTAAAATGTAAACACTGGAGCATGGAGATAACTATTAGTGGGTTTTTATTGCCTTAAGAGGTAAATTGGTCAGTTTTAACTGGAAAATGAAATGAAAGTGAAACTCACAGGTTTTTGATGTCTGTCGCTCCTCTGAACGCTCTTCTTGGGATCATCCGGATGCCATTTTCACTCAAATCCCTGATTAAAAGAGTTTATGGGTTTACTAAAAGAGTTCAGTCCATGCAAAACGCATCAAAACAGAAAACATCAGCAGCAAAATGCCTCGATCGGACTGTTCTTAACTATGTTTCCCCATTCAAATCATCAGATTTGACTTCAAATAAATAAAATAGACCTCCGGATAGAGTATAGAACTACACGATTGTTAAAAAACATTTTCATGATGTTATTAACAGATTGTTTCATCAGCTAATAAGAAACTGATTCAATGTTGTTGTGCAGTGTAAGACGTTCCTGAGATGTAACAGTGGCTCCGTGATGACTTTCACACCCAGAAAAAAAACCCATATATAATAACAAAACAGAAATATCAAGAAATAAAGCAGCAGTCGAATGTTTCATATCTCGTCAGGCAAAGCTGGCATTCACCAAGAGAACATCTGGATTCCTAAATGTCATGTGATCTGCTTTCTTCCCTCCACATGTGAACACCGGCCTGACCTTTTCCTAATGCATGTGTTTTTTGCTGAAATAGCAAACCGTCGTTAAGCTCTCGCAATCGGTTCAAGCTACAGTCAATATCTGATCACAGCGATTCCTGGACGCACAAAGAGCTCTGCAAATTAACGCTCATTTTCTTAGCGTAAAGAGTAAAATGCAGTGAAACGCTGAAAGCTAACGGCATGACATTAGCTCACTGTGCCACTATTTCCAGTAAAAGCCAATCATACAGACACACAGTACTGAGAAACTACATTCAAAGAAAACGCACGGGACAAATCTGCAGTTTCTCAGAATTTTACTGGATTTATTATTTTATTTTTATTTATTTTATATATTTATCAGGGGCAGTGATCATTCACCAACACTAATATACTGTAAATAAGCCACAGTTAGCTACAATGGCTATAATGTTCAGCTGTTGCTCCCTGGAACATAAACAGGCAACGGTGTAAAAGAAAAGTGTAATTCAAGTAACTATAGTGATAAATAAACAAACAAACAAACAAACAAATAAATAAATAAACAAACAAACAGACAAACAAATAAATAAATAAACAGACAGACAGACAGACAGACAGACAGACAGACAAACAAATAATTAAATAAATAAACAAAAAGACAAAGAAACAAACAAACAAATTAATTAATAAACAAACAGACAAACAAACAAACAAATAAACAAAAAAACAGACAAACAAACAAACAAACAAATCAATAAATAGACAGACAGACAGAGAGACAAACAAAAACAAACAAATAAATAAACAAACAGACAAAGAAACAAACAAACAAATTAATAAATAAACAAACAAACAGACAAACAAACAAACAAAAAAATAAACAAACAAACAAACAAACAGACAGACAGACAGACAAATGAATATTAACAGACAAACAAATAAACAAACAGACAAACAAACAAACAAATAAATAAACAAACAGACAAACAAACAAATAAACAAATAAATAAACAGACAAACAAATAAACAAACAAACAGACAGACAGACAAACAAACAAACAAATAAATATTAACAGACAGACAAACAAACAAACAAACAAATAAATAAATAAATAAACAAACAGACAGACAGACAGAAAGACAAACAAATAAATATTAACAGACAGACAAACAAACTAACAGACAAACAAACAAACAAATAAACAGAAAAACAAACAAACAAACAAATAAATAAATAGACAGACAGACAGACAGACAAACAAAAAACAAACAAACCAACCAACCAACAAACCAACAAAAAAACAAACAAACAAACAAACAAATAAATTAATAAATAAATACATAAATAAATAAATAGTTCCCATAGCACAGTTATAACATCACCCGGACCAGACATAATTATGGTGTCTGAGGCAGGCAGACGGTTGATTATGCTTGAACTCACAGTGCCCTGGGAAGAGTGGACGGAAGTGGCAAATGAAAGGAAACAGAGTACCAGAAGCTAGTAAAGGGGTCTGGAAACCCCACCATGAGCAAACAGAGGTGGGCTGTAGAGGGTTTGCAGGGCGTTCACTCTGTAAAGTCTTCAACCAACTAGGCCTAGCAGCTAAAAAGAAGGCCATCGAGTCCGTCTGTGAAGCTGCAGAGGAAGCCACATGATGGCTATGGATAAAGAGGGCTGATCCGTACAGAAGGTGATGGCTACTGGGATGCAAGCTGGGGTCTGATCACCCTCAGCTGGGTCATCTGGACGAGGATGTCTAATGCTGAAAGACACCCAGTGACCCCAGCATACATCACTGATGATGCGTCCCAGTGCAGCTAGATGATGTATCTTGGACAATGACGTATCTAGGATGGATGGATGGATGGATGGATGGATAAAGACAAACAGACTGACTGACTGACTGATTTATTTATTTATTTAATAATAGTAAATAATCAAATATTTCTGTCTTGACTAGCAGCAGTAGTAATCATTTAATCGACTGACCTCACACATACCTCATTTGAACAAACGCACCTAATTGATGGTAATTCTTGACTAATTGTTCCCTAATTTAGTCATTTTTGACCCATATAAGCGCTCTTTATAGGGGTTAATAGGTTGCATTTGCATTCTAGGGTTCACTGACCTCGTTTGTCACTCATGTAAATATAATTAATAATTTCTGCTTCAAAGAGCATCCAGATTTCACTGTCTGAACGCTGATAGGGGTCAACTGAGGGAACTGAAGAGAAAACAGAAAGAGATTTTACATCAGAGATTCAGTTTAGCGTCAGTTCTAACCTCTACTTCTGGATTCAGGAGTGAAGCTGCTCTCTACTAGTACTGAAGGTCGGAAGTATGTTTTCATTGTTTTTATGGCTGATCTGGTTTTAAACATTCTAGATCTGTTTCAAATTACTCTACAGTACTGTAAGTTCCTGTAAAATACAGTTTTAAATTTTATTTTGAATATATTAATGTTAAAGGAATAGTTCTTGTATAGACTATAGATAGACTTTAATAAACAATACACACAATAAAAAACTTTAAACACACATTAAACACTGAACTGTGTTTAACACTTTGGATCATTGTCTTGCTGAAATGTCCACTTTGGACTGCAGCAGCTGATGTTCATTTACACTGAGAGTTTTTAGCTGCTGTCTGGGCTTTCACTGCTGAACTACACCTCCCTTTCTTCATGTGTTCAATATTTTTTTCTGATACTCCCTGCGTTGTTTCACTGTAGGACAGTTATGCAGTATGTTACCAAATTTTAAAGTTGCCCTGTGAAAATTACTGTATATTTGACACTATACTATAAATACATTTGCAGTAAGATAAAAGGTGCTGTAAAATTACTATTTACATTATCATATTTACATCTGTGTTCTACCGCAGGACAGATTTGCGGTATGTTACCGTATTTTAAAGTTGCATAGCAAAAATGGCTGTATATTTTACAGTAAAGATATACAATACTGTAACTACATACAGTATACAGCAAGATAAATGGTGCTGTAAAATAACATTTACATTGTCTATTTCACATCTGTGTTTCACTGTAGGACAGTTTTGCGGTATGTAACTGTATTTTAAGGTTGCATTGGGAAAAATACTGTATATTTTACAGTAAAGATAAACAATATTGTGACTATATATACAGCAAGATAAATGGTGCTGTAAACAAAACATTTACATTTTCACATTTACATCTGTGTTTCACTGTAGGACAGTTTTGCGGTATGTTACCGTATTTTAAAGTTGCCCTGTGAAAATTACTGTATATTTGACAGTAAAGACATTCTATACTATAAATACATATGCAGTAAGATAAATAATGCTTTAAAAATAACATTTACATTATATTTACATCTGTGTTCTACCGTGGGACAGTTATGCGGTATGTTACTGTATTTTAAAGTTGCATTGCGAAAAAGGCTGTATATTTTACAGTAAAGATAAACAATACTGTGAATACAAATGTAGTAAGATAAACAATGCTGTAAAAATAACATTAAATTGTCACATTTACATCTGTGTTTTACCGTGGGACAGTTATGCGGTATGTTACCGTATTTTAAAGTTGCCCTGTGAAAATTACTGTATATTTGACAGTAAAGACATACTATACTATAAATAGATATACAGTAAGATTAATGGTGCTGTAAAAATAACATTTACATTACCATATTTACATCTGTGTTTTACTGTAGGACAGTTTTGCGGCATTATGTTACCGTATTTTAAAGTTGCATTGCGAAAATGGCAGTATAATTTACAGTAAAGATAAACAATACCGTAAGTACATATGCAGCTAGATAAATGGTGCAGTAAATGTGAACACAGTATTGCTGCTGTACTGATCTACAGTAAGGTACTGGTAACCGCTGACAGTAAGTTACTGTAGTTTCTACAGTGCTAACAGTGTAGTGTTTAACACCGAATCAGCATTACTTCATTCATTTTCCTTCTGCTTAGTCCTTCATTCATCAGAGGTCACCACAGAGGAATGAACCAACAACTATTGCAACATATGTTTTAAGCAGTGGATGCCCTTGCTGCTGCAACCCATCACTGGAAAACACCCTTACACTCTCACATTCACACAGTTCCCCTATAGCGCATGTGTTTGGACTGAGCCCGGAGGAAACCCACACCAACACGCTGAATCAGTATACAGTAGGTGAAGTCCCCCAGTCAGGCCAGCGTTGGGTCAACAAGCCAACAATGCAGGAATGTGTGTGAGAGCAGAGAGAGGCTTGTAATGGGTGTGAACAAACAGTTACAGACAGCTGTGTTTGCGTGTTTGTTCATGCCGCTTCACATGTTTCCTCATTAGTGAGTCGCCATACGGACGCGACGCGTTCAGTCAATCTGCAAACCCCCATCAGCCCACACACACACACGCACGCACACACACACACACACGCACACACACACGCCTTCAGGGAAACACGTCTGCGCTTATAAATGAAATTGGTAATATGGTTTTCCTGCAGAGAGACGCTGGGGACTCTGGAGCTCAGGGGTTCTGCTTTATGCTGATGTGGTCATGACAGACACGTTTATGTTGTGCAATTAAACCGAGCAAGATGGAGTTCATTAAAGCAGGTAATAGTCAAAGATACTCGAAGGTTCGTCAGACGTCAGCTTTTAAATGCTAATTGGCGCCGTGCTGCCGTTCTCCACGCACAATTAATTAGCGCAGTTAATTACGAGCGGAAATAGCCGGGGTGATCGCTAATTATGATTGATTTACCATTTGTATGTAGATTTTTGTCTTCGACTCCGTCACTTTGGGTAGCAGAGATGTTTCATTTGCGCTAACCATGTGTGAACGTAGCTAAGTGTGTGTGAGCGCGCGTGTGTGAGCTTGTGTGTGTGTTATGAAACAATGGCGATTACAAAATGATTAATTATCCCCCGCTCTTTTAGAGTCAAGAATCATGTAGCGTGAAATGCTAGTCAAAAACTGCGTATTTTAGCTGATTTTACCACGTTATCTTAACAGCGCTGTATAATGTTAATGCAGCTCATTATATATTTGCATAAATTAGGCTAGAAGTTCAACTAAATCCATTAATTCAGGCTAATTTACATATTTAGGTCATGTTTAAAGGTCAAATGAAATGAAAACAGTATTCTTTTAGATGTTAGTATCAGTATTATTCATGTTTAGGACATCTATAAGCTAGTGCGCACCAACACAGTGACAAACTTTGCATTTGGAATGTAAGATATGAACATGTAAGGCTTGCAGTTTGTCACTTCAGTCTAAAAGGATCAGCTTACGTCTCCTCATACTTCAGTTTCTTATCAAATCTTCTGACCAATCAAACGATCTGTAGTGTCTGACATGCCCCGCCCCTTTCAGGACGCTTCTCATTTGATGGACTTGACCACTCTCACTGGCAGAGCTGTGATTAAACTAAATGCTATTGGGGAGGAGCTACTCCATGTTTGTACAGTATGTACACTGGGTTTTGAGTGTGGTCCTGTAAAATCGAGGGGTATCCAGCCCTTCCCCTTCCTTAGCCCTACGCCTTCAAGATGAAGAGAATTGGGAAGGGGAAAGGCTGAGGGGTATAGTTGAGATTGGGCCGTAGATATTTTTGTCTAGTTTGATTAAAGCATTGCTAGCTCAGCTAACATATGCTTATTAATGACAAACTCAAATCAGATGTGTTTCCCAGTATAAAAAATGTGGTTTTATTTTATAGTGTCTTTCTATTCTTTTTTATTCTCTTATAACTTGTTTTGACACATTTTTATCATTTTTTTTTGTATTATTTGTTTTTATTTTCTTATACTTGAATTTCATTTATGTTTATGTAAAGCACTTTGAATTGCCACTGTATATGAAATTCATTCATTCATTCATTTTCTTTTCGGCTTAGTCCCTTTATTAATCCGGGGTCTCCACAGCGTAATGAACCGCCAACTATTCTAGCATATGTTTTACGCAGCGGATGCCCTTCCAGCCACAACCCATCTCTGGGAAACACATCCACACATTCTCATTCACACACATACACTACAGACAATTTAGCTTACCCAATTCACCTGTACCGCATGTGTTTGGACTGTGGGGGAAACCGGAGCACCCGGAGGAAACCCACGCAACCACGGGGAGAACATGCAAACTCCACACAGAAATGCCAACTGGCCCAGCCGGGGATCGAACCAGCGACCTTCTTGCTGTGAGGCGAACGTGCTAACCACTAGGCCACCGTGGCGCCCTGTATATGAAATGTGCTATATAAATAAACTTGCCTTGCTGTGCCTTAGTAAAACCTAGATATTTTGCTTTCAATAATAATAATAATAATATTTATAATAATAATAATAATAATAATAATAAAATAATAATAATACTATAATAATAATAATAATAATAATAATATAATAATAATAATACTATAATAATAATAATAATAATATAATAATATAACAACAACAACAATAATAATAATAATAATAATATAATAATCATATTTATAATACTATTAATAATAATAATGATAATAATAATAATAATAATGTATAAATAATAATAATATAATAATAATAATAATGTAAAAACAATAATAACAATTATTATATTAATATTAATAATAATAATAATAATAATATTAATAATAATGTAAAAATAATAAGTATTATTATTATATTAATAATAATAATAATAATAATAATAATAATGATGTAAAAATGAAGGGCCAAAAACCAAACTTGATAGAGGTTAGTGGGCTGTAGGTAAATATAGCTGCCATGGGTCAATACTAATTTATTAAATAGTAGTAGTTTAATAATATTAAGCAATGCCTCTAAAACATTGCTTTATATTAGTATTTGTTTACATTTTATAATAAACTTAATAATGTAAAAACAAATCAGTCTCATTCATAACAGAATTACACTGGTTTTTGCCTTTTTTTACTTCTGCGTAGTCCTCAGTACTGTGTGTTGACAGACAGCGTTTACATTTTAAAAATCTGATTCATTTACAACATTTAATTAAAACATTTCATTTCTGTTTGCTCTTTTGTAGCTCAGCAATAAAACACATTAGAAATGTGTCAGCGCCAGTGGTGTAGTGGTTAGTGCGTCGACACATGCGCTCGCGGCGACCCGAGTTCGATTCCACCTCGCAGTCCTATGCAGATCCCTCCCATCTCTCTGCTCCACATGCTCTCCTGTCAGTCTCTCCTGTCTAATAAAGGTGAAAACCCCCAAAAAATTATTATAATTCGCCCCAAACCTCTCCATCATTCTCACTCTCCTCTGAGATGTGATGGTGGGCCAAATCAAAGGTTCCAATGGGCCAACTTCGGCTCGAGGGCCCTACTCAACATCCACGAGCAGGAGATGATGCCCAGCAGCTTCCCACTCCGCAAAACTAGTTTCTTGTGCTGTTTCTAGCCCAAATCCTCAATAAAGCTGAAATCAGTCAGCGTCTTCCAGACCAGCAGAAATATTGTCGTTTTCAGAAATAATGAGTCAAAATTAAGCTAAAACAAGCAAACTTAAATCAAAAACACAATCACGATTATTTAGTTTAGAGCGTTAGCAGATTCTTTAGTTTGTTTTACAGAAAATCTCCCTTTATTTCCACTCATCACTTTCAAAAACAGAAATACTTGAACTGAATTAGGAGTTTGTAGATATTCGGACTAGAAACAAGACAAAAACTTCTGATTTGATTGATTTTTCCTCCTTCTTTGCTGATGTAACATGTGGAGGAAATATGTAAAACAGAGAGTCTTCAATCACACGTCTGTACGAAGAGCACTTTTGTATCACTTGTTAAAGTTTGCAATGGTATCCAGCAGAAAGAGAGCCAACAGAACCTGCTGACCTCTACAGAACTGAGCTCGGGGTGTCCTGGAAACGCTCTTTAATCACAAATGTTTGGCCAAGAAGTTCAGTTTGCGCTTTAAAGCGGGCCAACACCCAGAGGTGAAGCAAACAGAGCGCCTGCAAATATCCCCCTCCAGACCCTTTGTGTGAGCACTGGAAGAAAACACACGCTGAGTGGGAAAAGCCAATGATGAACCACGCTGCTTTCGTTTCAGCAACCCGTCCTCTATTTGTGTCCGCTGGACTGTTTGCTGAGGGATATTAAATGTTAGCGAAGGCCAAACTCAAAGACTGAGCAGAAACAGTAAACGGGGGGAATGTTAGCATGAGTTAGCATGAGAAGGAATCATCTTCATACCGGATACAGCTGTAGATAAACTGATGATTAATAATGACTAAAGTTCATTTATCACTGACACTGTATCACTGAAAACACTCAAGAATTAAGCTAAGGGTTTACTTTTTTACAGTGTAAGAGCGGACAATACTGGTACTGGCCACAGAATATAACAAGTAATATTAAATTAACATGGGAAGGATATTATTTGTACTGTAACAAAAGTCTAATTATTATTATTATTATTATTATTATTATTATTTTATTATTATTATTTTATTATTATTAGAATTTTTATTTAAAAAATATATATATCATTATTTATCATTATTATTATTATTACTATTATTATTTTATTATTAATATTATTGTTATTTTATTATTATTATTATTATTATTATATTATTATTATTGTTATTTTATTATTATTAGAATTTGTATTATTATTATTTTATATTATTATTTTTTTATTATTATTATTATTAATATTATTATACTTATTATTATTATTATATTATTATTATAAATATTATTATTATTACTATTATTATTATTATTTTATTATTATTATTATTAGAATTTTTATTATTATTATAAATATTATTATTATTATTACTATTATTATTATTTTATTATTATTATTGTTGTTATTTTATTATCATTATTATTATTATTATTATTTTATATTATTATTATTATTATTATTATTGCTGTTATTATTTTATTATTATTATTATTATTATTGTTTTTTATTATTATTTTTAGAATATTTATTATTATTATTATTATTTTATTATTATTATTATTATTTTATTATTATTTTTATTGGAATATTTATTATTATTATTATTATTATTATTTTATTATTATTAGAATTTTCATTAATATTATCATCATCATCATCATCATCATCATCATCATTATTATTATTTTAACATGGGAAGGATGTTATTTGTACTGTACTGTTTGAAATGTTCTATTGTTGTTCTCTTAACTAAACCCAATGTATTGCTGAATATGGTCATAAATTAAGTTGGCCAAACTTAATTTCTTTATGAGTAACAAGTCAAAGTCATTAGTTTTAAGTAATACGTTTCCACTTGTTACAGTGTACGCTGTATAGAAATGCTGCGTTCCACATTACTCATTCATGCTGTCATAACACAAATCGATTAAGTTAAGGTTACAAATTTAAGTAGATTGAACATAAAATAATTAAGTTGTCTACAAAACTTCAAGAATTGAGTTGTTTCAGCTCATTTTAACATAGTTTGAACCCTTTATTGCACTTTAAAAAGAGTTGTGCTGCTGGTTCACACTACTTAATTAAAATGAGTTAAAAACAGCATTCTCATGTTTTTTGCGACAACTTAATTGTTTTATGTTCAATCCACTTACATTTGAAAAAAGCGATTAATCCTAATTAACGATCTTAATCAAATTGTGTTGGGTGGACATGAAGAAGTTGTGTAAAACCCTGCATTTTATACAGCAGATAATTAAATGTAAAACTATACAGTGTCCCGACTGTCACAAGTTTTGCATTATTTGCTTGATTTTGCGTTAAACTCAGCGATCGTGGAATAGTGAAATCTTGTATGAGGACGTCTATAAGCTGGAGTGCTCCAAAACTGACAACATTCACATGTAGAGGAAATAAACACCCACAGCCTGCAGATAAACCACCTGCTCAAACTGCTCAACTATTGATCAGACGACACTTCAAACTTGAGTTTCTCATCTTCCGGCCAATCAAATGCTCTCTAGTATCTGCCATGCCCCGCCCCCTTCACGACACTTTTCATTTGACGTGTTTGAGCTCAACCACTCTCACCAAAGGGGAGGAGCTGCTATATGTCCCGCCCTCTCTTCATGTTCAGTAGAGATTACATCAAGCAGAGTTAAAGCACTTGACTGTTTCAGCACTGCCTGTTTAAAGACACAAGGGATTATAACCTGTGCTTCAAGAACTTTAAGAAATATTCACTGTAATTATGAAAGTGATGAAGACTAAACGGGGATTTTACATCATTATTCATCCTAATGTAATTCAAATATAATCACTGGTGTTCATTTAGTTGCGCAACTAATTGTGAGAGCCACTGTACATCAGATATCCCTCTTATTGCTGTGATGTTGTTGTTGTTTTTGAGTGGTAATGTGTGTTTCCATCATAGCTGGTGTTTCCTGACGGCTGCTGGTAATGAAACAGTCACTCACAGTCTGGAGAGAGCAGGGTTCTTCAGGAACAGGAGCTCTGGGAGCTGCTGGAGACGGTTTCTGTTCAGACGCCTGAGGACAAACAGGGACATGCGGCTCAGGATTTGAAGATGACTTCCTCTCTGAGATAACATACTGATGCCATCCGGAAATAGGTTCACACTATAGTTAGTCACACACACACTGTAGCGCTGAATATATTTATCACCCCTGTTACCTGTTATTGGGACAGTTTAACCGTCGTAAAGACACTCAAAGATGAAAAATTACTCGCTGTTTAGAAAAAAATACTGCAAATTTACAGTAAATTACTGGTCGATTTGGCAGCCAGTAAAACAGTGAATTTACAAAACTAATATTTACAATTTACAGTAAAATTTACAACGCTTTAATGGTCATTATGATCGCCTGTAAGACTATAAATTTACTAAACCAGTGGTTCTCAAACTGTGGTACACAAGCTTCCTTTTAGTGGTACGTGGAGAAATCTCTGAATAATTAAAGTAAAAAAAATGAACACACTTTTAACCCTTTGTACCGTGTACGATAACACTGATGTGATCAGTAAATTGATTTTATTAGGCTAAGCCTGTTATTTAAGTTTCTGACAATAATAAATATTCTTAATGAGAATAATAATCTGCCTTGTTTTTGAACTGTGCAGTGCTGTAGCTGCTTCATTAGGCCTGCTACTCTACTGTACTTCAACACCGGTTATCATGGTGGGACTTGGAGAGATTTTTTTTACTTGGTGAAAAAAGCTTGAGAACCACTGCTCTAAACTATTTACAATTTTCTGTAATATTTACAGTAATTTACTGGCTGCTTTGGTTGCCAGTAAGACTGTCAATTTATAAGCTCACTGTACAGTAAATTCATTATTACAATCTACTGTAAAATTTACAGTAACTTACTGGACATCTTGGTTGCCAGCAGGACTGTAAACAAATTAAAACAAAACAAAATAAAACAAAACAAAATAAAAACAAACAAAATTAAAATTTACAATTTACTGTAAAATTTATAATTATTTACAGTCCATTTTGGTTGCCTGTAAGACTGTAAATATACTAAATAAATAATAACAATTTACTGTAAAATTTACAGTAACATAACGGCTATTTTGGTTGCCAGTAAGAACGTAAATTCACGAGCTCACTGTAAATTAATAATTACAATTTATTGTAAAATTTACAATATTTTACTGGCCATTATGGTTGTCTGTAAGACTGTAAATTTACTAAATCAATCATTACAATTTACTGTAAAACTTTACAGTAACTTGTACTGTACTACAGTACTAAGGCTGTAAATTTACAGCGCACTGTAAATCAATAATTATAATTTACAGTAAAATGTACAGGATCTTACTGGTGATTTTGGTTGCCCGTAAGACTGTAAATTTACAAGCAAATTGTTAATAATTACAATTTACTGTAGAATTTATAGTAACTTAATGGTGATTTTAGTTGCCAGTAAGACTACAAATTTACAAGCACACTGTAATTACAATAATTACAATTTACTGTAAAATTTACAGTAACTTACAGCCTATTTTGGTTTCCTGTAAGACTGTAAACTCACAAGCGCACTGTAAATTAATGTTCAATTCACTGTAAAAATTACAGTAAATTACTGGCCACTGCTACAAGACTGTAAATTCACAGACGCACTGTAAATCAATAAGTATAATTTACTGTAAAATATAGTAACATACTATTCATTTTGTTTTGCAGTAAGACTGTAAATTTACAAAATCAATATTCACAATTTACTGTAAACTCTACAGTAATTTACTGCCCATTTCTGGTTGCCTGTAAGACTATAAATTTACTAAATTAATATTTACAATTTACTTTAGAATTTACAGCAACTTACAAGCTATTTGGGTTGCCTGACAGACTGTAAATGTACAAGCGCACTGTGAGTAACTACAATTGTGCTGTATATTTACAATTAATTTACAGTGCGCTTGTACATTTACAGTCTTACTGGCAACCAAATGTCCAGTGAGTCACTGTAAAATCTGCAGTGAATTGTAATTATTAATTTACAGTTTGCTGATAAATTTAGTTTTACAGGCAACCAAAAGCACCAGTAAGTTACTGTACATTTCACAGTGTGACTGGTTGTAAACCTTTAAGTTTAAGGAAGATATTTTGAAGAATGTTGGAAACCTGTAAGCATTGACTTCCATGGTAAGAAAAACAAACACTGTGGAAGTCAACGGTTACCGGTTTCCAACATTCTTCGAAATATCTTCTTTTGTGTTCAACAGAATAAAGAAACTCAACAGAAGCAGGTTTGTGAAGGGTGAGAAAATGAAGAATTCTCATTTTTAGATCAACTATACCTTTAATAAAGTTGTTTGAGTTCAAATATATGACCCCAAACCTGCTGAGACATTATTCACTCTCTCTCTATATTTAAAGAGTTGAGATTTAAATCATATGTCTTAAAGGCGTGAGTTTAATGTTGTGTGATGTTATTATGATCAGGTCAGAGGAGCACATTAAATGCCTGTTAATGTAAGACGAAAGTTAGTCTTAAAAGTGCCCATCATTAATATCGCACTGGGGGCTCTGGGAGTGCTAATATTAGACCATATCAACAGAACCTAGGGGTTAAACGCTAAAGCGATCATATGAAAGCCTGAGGAGAGATGGAAAATACAAACGTACAGTCTGTCCAGCTCCTTCAGGTCGCTGAAGGCTCCTCTGTCAATGGAGACGATCTGGTTGTCCATGAGGTGCCTGTGTGGATTGATAAAGTCATGCATGATTACTATAAAAGTAAATAATCTTCACTACAGAGATTACGAACAGACATTTATAATGAAACAACACAAATATTTACTTGTTGATTGCTGTTTGAATGTTAAATGTGCTCTTGACTGCCTTTAATCTGCCTCCTGGCTGTCGTCGTGAGTTATATTAAACATCTGAATCTTTATAAATGATGGAATATAACAATACTGAGGAGTGATGAGACAAACGTACAAAATGCGGAGGTGCTTCAGGCCAGCGAAGTCATCCTTGCCGATGTGCGTGAGGTTGTTGGAGTTCAAGTCCCTGTAAAAACAATAAGAAAGATTAAACTGTTAGTCATGAACAGCACATTACATGCCACAAACATTCGGTCTCTGATATATACAGCTGAAGCCAGAATAATTAGTGCTCCTGTATATCTTTTCCCCAGTTTCTGTTTAACAGAGAGAAGATTTCTTCAACACATTTCTTATCATAATAGTTTTAATAAATCTCTAATCACTGATGTCTTGATGACAGCTCATAATATCAGCCTAGATGTTCTTCAGGACACTAGCGTTCAGCTTACAGGGACGTTTAAAGGCTTCACTAGGGTAATTAGGGTAAAGTTAGGGTAATTAGGCGAGTCATTGTATAACAGTGGTCTGTTCTGGAGACAATCCAACACTAATATTGCTGAAGGGGGCGAATAATATTGACCTTAACATGGGGTTAACACTATTAAGAACTGCTTTTACTCTAGCCCAAATAACACTGATAAGACTTTCTCCAGAAGAACAAATATTTCAGACTATGAAAAATTGCTGTTCAACATCATCGGGGGAATATTGGAGAAATTCACGACTAGGTTTGACTTAAACTGTTTGTGTTTTTCTAATAACTACAGCAATGATTTAATTAATAAAATGCAATATAAAATACCTAAAATGCTTATATAAGCCATGCAGAATATGGGTTCAGGTTAGCATTTAGAGCTATAGCACAAAATGGTGGAAAATGTCGACTCTGTTACTGTCGACTCTGATAACGTCGACTCTCTTACTGTTAATGTCGACTCTTTGTTAATGACTCTATTACCGTCGACTTTGTTAATGTCAACTGTTAATGTTGACACTGTTATCTTTGACTTTGTTAATGTCAATTCTTTTACCATCAACACTGTTACCGTCGACTTTCTTAATGTCGACTCTGTTACCGTCAACTCTGTTACTGTCGACTTT
>CAIGQQ010030790.1:10642-14772 GCA_903798035.1 Danio albolineatus | reverse complement strand
ACACACACACACACACACACACACTATGAAAACTCACACACACACACACACACACACTACATTCTCACACACTCATATACAGACACAAACAAGCCACACACACTCAGAGATACAAACACTACACACTCACATACACACACAGTCTTTCTCCAACACAAACACACAGATAGACAGACATACACACTCACTATAAAAACAATCTCTCACACACACACACACACACACACACACACACAGTATACACTCACACATGGACAATCGCACACACCAAAAAACAAACTCTCTCACACACACACAAGCACTATAAACTCTTTTTACACACACACACTCAGACACACACTATACATCCTCGCACACAAACACAATACATTCCCACACACTCAGATAGAGACACAAACAAGCCACACACACTCAGAGATACAAACACTACACACTCACATACACACACAGTCTTTCTCCAACACAAACACACAGATAGACAGACATACACACTCACTATAAAAACAATCTCACACACACACGCACGCACGCACGAACGCCACACCCAAAAACATACACAACTCTCTCTCTCTCACACACAACAATTAGAGTTACACAACTCCAGCGCCCCATGTCTCTGGTCTCCCAGTGTATCCCACTAGTGGAACTAGCCTCTGCCATTCAGCTGTGTTCACTCGCTGCTGTTCAACACGTTTACAGTCATTTCCCACACTAAAGTCAGCCAAATCAACGACAACGCAAATCACAACCAATTCATCACGCAACTATTACAGAGAAAAGGAAATTAAATCACATTAAAATACTAAAATCCCAACGTTTAGATGATAAAAATAATAAAACCTTCCATCTTTCCCATTTCCACATGCTTTAATTCACACTGATTAATCTACACACACACACACACACACACATCAGAATCATTCCCATAGTTCCTTTCTGGCACACTTGTAACATACTCGAGACCTTCAAAACACTTCCCGAGACCCTCGACACCCATCCCAAACCCTGAAATGAAGCGTAACAGCGTTTGACAAACACACACGGCGGATATGAGCCCTCATGTACAAGACAGAAATGAAAGAGAATCACTCGCTGCCATGAGTATCGCCGTAAACACAGCAGCGCTCCTGAATCTGTGGACGACCCGCATCAAAACTCCACCAAACTGATGACAGATATACGGATTAACAGCCCGTTTCAGTCCCACACGCCGTACTCCTCCAGTATTAAGACTATATAATGATATACACGTAAACAAACGGCGCTTTCTAGATTCACATGCTGTAAATAACAGTAACACACACACTTTCTGGAGTAACACCTAATGTAAAGCAGTGCTTCTCAACCACGTTCTCAGCTCTGCACATGATCCAGGTCTCCTTAATCAAACACACCTGACTCAGATCATCAGCAGCGACTGAAAGAGCTGTAATGGCTGACAGACACAGGAGACATCTGATACATGAGGTGCTGGTGCTCCTCCAGGAGCGTGGTTGAGAAACACTGCTCTTAATTGTACTACAGCATAAAGTGAGTGATTAATTGGAGTTAACGCATGGCCCAGATATCAGCACACTCTCTCATACACACACAAATATACATATATTTACACATTTACACACTGTGGTGGTGTTCTCAGGGGTCAGGGGGAACGCCCAGTGTAGATGACTAGTGGTTTATCACCCATCAACACCTGATGTAACAGTTTAAAACTATACAGTCGATAAAATAGAGGAATATTCACACATTAATGACAATTAGCTGCAACCTTTAGCACTTTAAAACTATGCAGAGTAATAAGTTAGGTATTAAAGTGGTGATTCCCGTCTCCTCTGGGTGTCTGCGGCAGGCTGCTGTATCCGGATCAGTTCACAATACTGACAAAGACGCTGGAAAAGAAGCAGATTCAGAGGTGTTTGTCAGGGAGTTTGTGACCGGCTTTGAATAATAAACATTTGTTAGTGGTTTAATCGTTATAAACATATATACACACACAGATTTATACTAATAATAATTACATTAATACACTTTTGAAATGGGCAAAGACAAACACAACAATAATACATCAAATTAATAAATACTAAAAGAACACGTCAAAACAAAAAGCAATAAATACAAACCCAATTAAATTAAAGGAAAACCAAACAGTCAAACAAACACATCGAAATCCAAACCACACACAACTAATAATCAATGTGTGTCAGATTATTGATTTGTATTATCATGTAGGTAAATATTTATTTGAATTATTTTCACAATTGATAATGTATAACTGTAAATGTATACGATACTGTACAGGTGATTTTAATTATATATATATATATTCTATTTTGCTATATTTCTATCTATTTCTGCTGTAATTCTATTGTAATTTTACTTGTTTGCTAATTTATTTCAGCAGCAAGGGTCAAAAAAGGGAGAAAAAAAATTCCAACCTTGATTGTATAAAATGTTTTGTTGAAGTTTAGGAAAATAATCACAAATAAATGTATTAATGAATAATAATAAAATAATAATAATAAAAAAAGCTAATTAAATAAAAAAGGTCTAACCCCCCGAGCATTTTAACACAAACATCAACACAAAACCACATCAAGAAACACACACACACACACACACACACACACACACACCAATAAAATATTTAATAATAAAAATTTAAATAAAATAAAATAAATAAACAATGAATACACAAATACAACTTAAAAATACAAACAAAAATAAACAAAATAAAAAAACACAACCAAAAAATAATAATAATAAATCCAAACCAAAAACATAATAAAAAACTAATAATTAAAACAAAAAAACAGCAAAACTTACACAAAAGAAAAAAACAAAATAAATTAAAAAATCAAATCAATCAAACACATAAAAACAGGCTAATTAAAACAAAACTAATAATTAAACACAGCCAATTCACATAACGAAATTAATGACAACAAAACATTAAAACACAGAAAACAATAAAATCAAACAAACAAATTAAAACAAACAAACATCACAAAACCTCACCAAAGTCTAGTACACACACACACACACACACACACACACGATAACTAAAAATTTACTAAGTAAAAAATAAATATAATTACAGATTCATAAACAATAAGATAAAAAAATTAATAAACACACACACACACACACACAACAAATTATTAAAACAAAACAAAACTAAAAACCAAACTTTTTACATTTAAAGCGAAACAAACATTTTTTTTTAAAAAAACCAAACCCTAAAGCCATATCTACAAAACAAAAACATTAAAAAATACATGAAAACAATAAATTGCAAAACAAACAAAAAACTAAAACAAAATTCAACTAAATAAAAACAAACACCCACAAACAAATTAAATTACAGCAAAAACATAAAAAAACACAATAAAAAAATCAAAAGCTATTAAACTAATTAAACTATAACGAATACATCAAAACCCAAACATCACAACATTTCAGTCAAGTAGCGCACAAAACTACATAAAAAAATTATGTTTACAAATATAAAAATGCAACAATATTAATAATATTAACAACAATTATTATTATTATTAATATTATTATTATTATTATTATTAATAATAATAATAATAATCGAAATTCATACAAAAGCTAAATAAAAAACAAAACAAATTTTAAAAAGCATAACAAAACCACACCAAAGGACAAAAAATTAAAATAAATATAAATTAATACTAAATAAACAATAATAAATTAATATTATTATACTTTCTAAAAAATAAGCACAATTTTAAAATATCTATCTATCCGTCTATCTATCTGTCCATCCATCCATCCATCTATCTATATATGTGTTAACAAGTGCAACAAAATCAAACCAAACGTAAGAACAAAACCAAATCAAAGGGGAACTGAAAGGTGTTTGTGTGTGGTTGGCTGTAGTGCAGCCGCTGCTCACCTGGTGGCAGTGTGGAGTTCAGTTCGCCGCCTCAGAGCCGATGTTCTCTTTCCCCAAACCTGCAGCGCTGTGAGGAGACACGTGTCGCCCTCTCCTGTCTGCCGGCTGACCTCCCAAAACCTTCCTCTGACAGTAAAAACACACCAGTCACCGCATTACTGACCTCATCCTGCAGAGGACGCCGGTTACATGAGCAGCTTAGAGGAGATTA
>CAIGQQ010030790.1:3142-5642 GCA_903798035.1 Danio albolineatus | reverse complement strand
TCATATCAGAGACTGTAAAGGGCTGTGTGTGTTCATATATGCTGCATTTATTTATGTATTTGATATAATCACAGACAGTAGGCTATTTCACATCATTGATCTGCAGTTATAATCAGATCATGTTCATAGAGAGGGCAGTAATGAACATTTATACACCAGTGTTTATGTGTATAATAAAGCCTCTGAGCGCTTCAATAATCTTGCGTTTGTCTCATTCTGAAAGGGTCGGTCAGAGCGCTTCAATAATCACACACACGTTATTAATATGAGCTCAAGAAGTTCGCTATTTCAGATATAGACGCGATCATGGAGAAAGCGAAACCGCTCACACTTATAGACAGGCTCGTAAAACACCAACAGGACAGAGCAGATTTTGTTCTTCTTGGCTATTTATCAAGACTCCTCAAGGTTTGTGTGAGCTCGGGTCGACCATGGCTGGTTATTATATGTGTGTATTATTACGGTGTACTGTCTCGGCTGTGGATTTAAAACTGGCGCTTCCTTTGTTTTCATTCTCCTGCTTCTGCGAGTGACGTTTCTCTGTAAACCAATAGCGTTCAGCTGCGTGTGTAGCTCCGCCCCTTTGGTACCCTTTAGTCCTGCTTGGTACCCTTTGCAAAGGGTGACCAAAAAGTGGTATGGTTCGGTTCAGTTTTAGGTGTTCTTTGACAGTGGAAACGGCCATAAAAGCATACCAAACCAAACTGTACCACTGTGTAAACGGGCCATAACAGAGAATCTAAGAGAAACCTTTGCACGCTTATCTTGGCATGTCTGAGAAAATCAACATAAGCCCCTCAGCTCCCGGAATATAGTAAACATAGTGTATTTATGCACAGACACACTGTAATCTGCTGTTTACTCCATAGAAAAGCCGAAATTAAAGGGTTAATGCTGCCGACAGATGATCTTCAGTAGAATTACACATCTGACCTCTTCCCAACAGCAACAATCAAGAATGCATGATTATATGCTGTGATTACTTTGCAACCAAAAAAAAGTCATTATAATGGAAGTTAATGGGGCAAAAACAGCCCCCAACATAACGATAGGGTAGTCCATTTGAACAGTGCACAGGGGATAACTATTGTAAGCATCAGATATGTGCAGTTAGCGCTTCTTATAACAGTGTTTTCTCCAAAATAAAGGAGTTATTGAGCTGTTGAAGAGTCAGAGTACATCACAGACTAACTGCTAATGAATGATGTGCAGGAGTATTATTCTGTCCAGAAACTGTACTCTAGCAGGGATCCTGGAAAAAGGCAGTCGACAACACCAGCAATGAGCAGACCTGTCTGATGAGCTTCTTCTTCTTGGCGGAGCTGGGCATGTTATCAGTGACGTGTCTGCAGAGCTCTTTCAGCGCCTCTTCTGTGTGGTTCTCCGAGTCTAAGCGGACTCTCTCTCCGCTCCTCTTACAGGCGCTGACGAACGGAGAGCCGCTGACCGACAACAGCTCCAGATCATCCTGCAACAGCAGCAGAGCATTGGTGTGTGCTGATGGGTGGGTTTATGCTTAACGCAGAGCAAACACACTGCACAAACCTTGGAGTGGAGGATTTTGGTGTTTGCGAACTGGAGTCTGGCGTGTTCCCTCAGATACGGCGGAGCCTTCATAAACGACAAGACAACATCAAGAGATTTGACTTATGATCATTACAGAGTTCAACATCTCCTTTGAACAATAAATGAATGACAGCAGTGCTGCTACTGTTAGCTGAAACAAACAATGTTAAATTCTATAAATTCATACATGTTAGATCATTAAACATACATCAACACACCATCATCAGAAATGTTGTCCTGGGAGGCAAATTAAAACATACTGAAGAATTAAAATTCAAATGTATATATATTGCAAATATGATTTAGGCAAAGCTACGATTGCCTTTGCAAAAGTAACCAATGCATTTATGTTGAATAACTACAGCCACTAAACCTAAATCTGAAGTTAAATATTTTTTAAAAAGCTAAATAATATAAACAAAAATAAAATAAAAGTAAATTAAGTAAAAAAATAAGTTGCATTAAAAAAAAAAAAATAATAATAATAAAAAAATTAATTAATTAATAAAAATTAAAAAAAATACATTACATTTTTTAAACTGAGGCTGGAATATTTATAATAATAATAATAATAATAATAATTAGTAATATTAGTAGTAATATTTATAATAATAATAATAATAAATAATAATAATAAGTAATATTAGTAGTAATATTTATAATAATAATAACAATAATAAGTATTATTAGTAGTAATATTTATAATAATAATAATAATAATAATAATAAGTAATATTAGTAGTAATATTTATAATAATAATAAGTAATATTAGTAGTAATATTTATAATAATAATAATAATAATAATAATATTAATAATAATAAATAATAATAATAATAATAATAATAATAATAAGTAATATTAGTAGTAATATTTATAATAATAATAATAATAATAATAATAATAATAATAATAATAAGTAATATTAGTAGTA
>CAIGQQ010030789.1:0-10364 GCA_903798035.1 Danio albolineatus | reverse complement strand
AGGAAGCATTGGAAGTTCGTTCTACCCCAGTGGGTCAGGAGGCTTTGACTCAGGGATCACTGTCAGTTTGTTCAACCCCAGTGGGTCAGGAGGTTTTGGCTCAAGGAGTACAGTCGGTTCGTTCAACCCCAGTGGGTCAGGGGGCTTCGGCTCAATGAGTACTGGCAGTTTGTGCAATCCCAGTGGATCAGGAAGCTTCGGTTCAAGAAGTACTGGCAGTTCAATCAACCCCAATGAGTCAGGAGGCTTCGGTTCAAGGAGTACTGGCAGTTCGCTCGACCCCAGTGGGTCAGGGGGCTTTGGTTCAGGATGCACTGGCAGTTCGTTTAACCCCAGCGGGTCAGGAGGCCTGGGTTCAGGAAATACTGGCAGTTCGTTTGACTCCAGCGAGTCAGGAGGCCTTAGTTCAGGAAATACTGGCAGTTCGTTTGACTCCAGCGGGTCAGGAGGCCTGGGTTCAGGAAATACTGGCAGTTCATTCAACTCCAGCGGGTCAGAAGGCCTGAGTTCAGGAAATACTGGCAGTTCGTTCGACTCCAGCAGGTCAGGAGGCCTGAGTTCAGGAAATACTGACAGTTCTGGCGGCAGCGACGTCGACTCTGGCAGCTCTGGCGGCAGCGATGTCGACTCTGGCGGCAGCGACTCTGACAACTCAGACAAAGGCATTTTCAGAACAGGAACAATGACAGGAACTATAGCTAGTACAGATTTGAAACATGAAACCCTCTTGTGAATTATAGTCAAACTGACGCTTACCCTTTTCTGAGCTGGAGGACTGTGAGAAGCTGGCAGCGTGAAACGTCTGGACAGTGCCGGCAGGGCAAGGAGGCTGGCTGGGTCCGGCAGGGCAGGACGTCTGAACGGTGTCGGCGGGGCCAAGAGCTTGACTGGAGCCGGTAGTGCAAGGAGCTGTACTGACGCCGGCAGTGCAAGGAACTGTACTGGCACCGGCAGTGCAAAACGTCTGGGTGGTGCCGGCAGTGCAAGGAGCTGTACTGGCACCGGCAGTGCAAAACGTCTGGGTGGTGCCGGCAGTGCAAGGAGCCGGGCTGGAGCCGACACTGGCGGGCGCACTGGTGCTAGAGCCAACACTGGCAGACGCACTGGGGCTGAAGCCGACACTGGCGGGCGCACTGGGGCTGGAGAAGACACTGGCGGGAGCACTGGGGCTGGAGCAGACACTGGCGGGCGCACTGGGGCTGGAGCAGACACTGGCGGGCGCACTGGGGCTGGAGCAGACACTGGGGGGCGCACTGGGGCTGGAGCAGATACTGGCGGGCGCACTGGGGCTGGAGCAGACACTGGCGGGAGCACTGGGGCTGAAGCAGATACTGGCGGGCACTCTGAAGCTGAAGCCGGCACTGGCGAAGAGGACTTTCTCTTCCTCCTCCGCTTTTGGGTGCGGGTTAACCCTTGGGGGTTGGGTATGGACTGGGAGGTGGTGCTGAGGGTGAAGAGAGGGGTCCATTCCCCCTGCAAGTACTCCCTCTCCTTCTTCACACAAACATACTCTACCACCTCCCAATACATCCATTTACCAATGTCGCCCAGCTCCTCCCAATCGACAGGTTCATCCAATCCAGCCAGAAAGAAATGGATAATGTTGCTCTTGGAGAAACCAAGCCCCCGGATTGCCTCAAAAAGACCCTCGGCGAAAACGATGCGATGCGAAGCGATGGTTCTGCCGGTGAGACAGTCCTCTGGCTAGGGGCTGGTCCTGGGGTCCATTGGGCTGGGAGGAAGCTGGGCGCTGAAAATGAGCCATACCAAAAAAAATCTGCTGGGTCCTTTTGTGGTAGCAAGATTCTGTTACGTTCAGAGCAGGTGTGACGAAGACAACGGGGCGAGGATCCAATTGCAGATTATTTAATAATAAAAACAGTATGGCAACTTACAAGGACAGTTCAAAAATCGTAGTCAATACAGGCATGAGGTCATATGGCAGGCTGCAGGCTAGGAATATCAAACTACACAGGCTGTGGTCAAAAACACGGAAAAGACTGAGACAAAGAAACACCGTTGCAAGTCACTTAACAGAAGGTAATCTCGCTACAGGGAATGAGCGTGTGTGTGCTGCTTATGTAGTGTGTGTGATCAGTCGTGATGGTCCTCCGCTGGTGTGTGTGCAATCAGTAGTGATATGGAGCAGGAGTGTGTGTGTGTGTGTGTGTTGCATGACCGGAGTTGTAGTTCGTTAACTGGCTGATCTGTAGTTCCCAGAAGTGTGAACCAGCGATCTCTGGCAGAGGAGAGATGGCTGGTGATCGTGACAATAGCATTCAGTCTCAAGAAACGTACATAGGGCTACGTTTTCAGAATGAGCCCGTGTTGCAGAATGAGCCATAGATCAATTTTTAAAGCTTTTTCCCCATTCTTAAAATAGTAAACGTGCTTTAGATCATGCACCATTAAAACAGAGCCCCATGTCTGTTGTTAACACCATATTTAATCTTCTATTAGAGTGTAATCGATGGTTATGTTTCTCCATTAGGATGCATTAACTTTCTATTAATGCACAATTTCTCATTAGTAAACATCTAATTAAACTTCTTTTGACCACAATGGTAAAACAATAATCAAAGCATATTTAAAACACAAACTGTAAGATTTATGACCAGAGTTGGGGTAACACATTACTAGTAAGGCCAGTTACCTAATAGTATTACTTTTCTAACTAACAAGTAAAGCATTACTTAAATTCAGCCCAAATAAATTGTTTACAACCTCTTAACTTAAAGGGCACATACATGACCCCTTTTTTTATATTTAATATAAGTCTTTTGTGTCAGCAGAATTTGTCTGTAAAGTTTCAGCTCAAAATACCCATCAGATTATTAATTATAGCTGTTTAAAGTCCTTCCATTATAGCCCTAAACAAATTTTTGCGGTTTTTGGCGCTAGCCCTTTAAGAATAGTCCTCCCCGCCCACCGTTCCCGTCAGCGTGTCTCAATCTCCGCCCTCGGCTGCGTCAGACACACAGACACACAACAGGAACAGATCTGAAAGAAGCAGATCTCACTACGTTTGAGAAATACAACAGTAAGAACTTTACCAAAGACTGTTTAATGTGTTTGTTAAGGAGTTGCAACGATGAGACACACTCAATGCAGTAACAGAGCTCGTTTGCGTGCACACACACACACACACACACAGCGCGCGTTGAGCTTCGCACTGATTTGCAAGCAAATGTGAAAGGATACGGGTTTAATCTCCACTGCTGTATGGATATCTGTATGTTAATGTACTAAATAAACCTGATTTAATGTCAACAAACCGAGATTGAAGCGTATTTTTTGCTGACACGCGGCTGTGGTGATGAAGTAAAGCTGAAGTAAATGGCTGTAGTTCATTACAAACATGCACTGTTTTAAACACGTGTTAAACTTGTGAAACTCACTCTAGATCACATTCGATGATGATTAATGACCTTCCCGAACTGAACAGACCTTTTATTCCCGGTTGTTTTGCGCACGTCCTGTCTTGTTGATATGATTATACACGTTACTACGGAGACATGTTAATACGCAGCTGTCAATCAATTCGGTGGGCGGGGGGACCGCACTCCTACGTCAAGTTGCGGTCGATCTCAAAACCGCTCCAATTGGTCCCCCGTTTTTATGCTGTTAAATTGAAAAAAAGGACTGGGTGTGTTTATACCACCCCAAAATGACCGTCTATACACTATAACTACACATATGACTGTCCAAGCAGCTTAAAAAGTAGATTTTTCATCAAAGGTGCCCTTTAAAAAAAAATTGTAAATCAAAGGAATCATCTTTGAATAAGTTTTTTTCAGTGCAACATCTGTGTTATGTTGTGAGGAATAACACATTGGTTGAGGTCAAGATAACATAAATGTGTTGTTCGCTTAACTAGACACAGGTGTGTAAAGAAATAACACAGGTTGTGTTGCTTTTAACACGTTTGATTTAAGAGTGTATGTGAAAACCTTCTGAAATGATATTTACAACTGTCTGTTATTGTAGCACAGCAGAGTTTAGGGGCAAAGGGTGCAGAATGAATCACTGTCCTGTCAACACCAGAATAAAGAGATACAGGGTGCATAGAATCAAGGTGAAGCAAACACTGATTTATTGATTTCTAAATGTCAAAGGAAGTTGATTTCATTAAATTGAGCTTGAAAAGCTTAACTCTGTTTGTCTGCCTGTCCTTCCACCCCTTTACTCTCACTCTTTCTCTGTGCATCCCAAATCACCCAATATGAGATATTAAAACTGAATGTTCCAAATTTCTCTCAGAAATAAAGGTACAGGAGCTGTCACTGGGGCAGTACCTTTTCAAAAGATACATATTTGTACCCAAGGAGTCCAAAGTGTTACCTCAAAGGTGCAAATTAGTGCCCTGTACCCAAAAAGTACCTTTGAGGTACCATTATAGACCCTTCAGGTACAAATATGTACCTTTTGAAATGGTACTGCCCCAGTGACACCTCCTGTAACTTTATTTCTGAGACTGTAGTGTTCCAAAACAATATACAAGATGGACTCAGAAAATGTACTACCTCAGCTGATTCTGAAGCCAACTAAAACTTTCCTAACCATACATTTTATGGTATTCATGGATGGAAATGAAGTGACATGACTAATGCTAATAGTACATGGCACACACATTCTGAACATGCTACTCATTTTATTATATACAACAGAACATGTGATCAATTAAGGAGAATTCAGGAGAATTAAGATCTGGCTGCATGCAGTCCCTGTCCACATGCAAGCTGAAACTGCATGCAATGCTTTTAATACATACACCCAAATCCCACCCCAAACTAGGGTTGCCACCTGTCCCTTAGAATACAGAATCGTCCTGTATTTTAAAATGAAATTGAATGTCCCGTTTTGAATCAGACGGGTTTTGTCCCGTATTTTTAATCAATTTTTAAAAGTAGCTTCTCCTGCACGCATTTTATGTAGTTGCCTCATTTCTTAATTTTGATTGGGTAATACTTGATGTCATCTTTAGTTTGATTGGTCTTTTTAACTGTCCAGTGAGGTGGGCGAGTCTTTTAAGCAGAGAGCGTTCTCTGTGGCTCATAGTGGTCTGTCAGACATGCAATAACTTGCGCCCGGAGTCTCTTCCCGAAGCAGACATGGTAATGACAATGTAATTATTATCAACAGCATTTAGGTTAATTGCTAAATAATGTTAAAAACCTAGCTGGAGTCATTTTTTTGTAACTTACTGTTTTCTACATGAAATTAAATATATGTATTTAATATTAACTGAGCGAATCATGTCAACAACTGAAATCACAGTGAAGAAAATGGCTAAAATCAAACTTTATCTCAGAATTAGATTTGGCCTGGTTTTCATACACTGGGTCGCAAATTGTTTAAGTTGTGACTTGCTATTGGGCCTGTGATCGCTGTGGTTTATGCCCCCAAGGGATGTGGCCCCGTCTGCAGTATGCGTCCCTTATTTTTTTGTATTAAAAGTGGTAACCCTACCTCAAACCTACCCCTCACAGTGAGGTAGCTGTAGCTCAATTTAGTGCATGTGTTTGAGACTGCCAGATAGTCTGCAGCCAGACACTACCTGATTCTTCACATACAAGTGGGTGCAGCCATTAGAATCTTTTTGGCTCGAGCCTTCAAGTCTTATTCACTTCCATTGATTTTTAGATGTTAAAAACAACTTGTTATGCTGCTTGATGTTTCAAACTAATATTTTCCTTTTTTCTACTTTTTATGTATAGCCATGAACACACTTGTTTGAATCCGAACTTAATCAGAAGTTCTATAACAATAGCAAAAACGAGCACATTTCCGCATTACAGAATAAGGTCAATTGGATGTATTAATGTATTAGGTTAAACCGGCTTGCTTATTATTGCAATAACCTATCTAGTAAGACAATCAAATGGAATCAACTCATTTTTTATAGACATGAAGACAAAACAACCTGCTGAAGATCTGCATAAAAGCATCTCTGAACACACAAACCTTGAAGCAGATGAACTACAGCAGCAGAAGAGCACACCCGTGACTCCTAACATCTGAAAGCAGAGACTACTACTCACAAAGTTTCATCAAAAATCCAACAGCAAAATATTACAGAAAAGTTACAGGTCTGATGAACTGTGTAGTATATTTTCTTGGCACCCTAAAGGTCTTGTAAGTCTCTAAGTCTATTGATAAGACGACGACCTGTTGTCAGAGTTCTGCCACTCCTGTCTTGTTAATTCTTGTTTTGGTGGCAGAGTCCGGACACTAGCTCTGTTTAGTCCTGTGTGTTGTCATTGTGTCTATGTATGAGTGCCGATTGTGGGCACGCTTGGACCATGCTCGCTTCCGTTTGATACGGGCGCGTGGGGTCTGGGCGTGTTCGCAATCACGCGCTCTCGTCCTGGTGTTTGTTTTGTTCTGTCGGCATTGTGCTGCTTCATTCTCAGCGCCTCCGTCTAGTTGGTTCCGGTTTGGGATGGCGCTGGGATGAAGCATGCGCGTTGCATATGTGTGAGCGCATGGCAAGATGTTTTCATTTTATCGTGTGCTTGTGTGTCACGTTCAGTCCTCCGTTGTTGTGTTTAGCACGTGGTGTGTGTGTGTGTTTACACACACTGCGTGCTTGTGTCTTCATGTGAGCACGCAGTTAATGAGTTCTCTCATTGGATGCGTGTTCTAGTCTTTATGTGAGTGCATGGCTTGTGTTGTCATGTGCTCTCCTGTCTATTGTCTAGCCATGTGTAAACCATATGCTGGATAAGTTGGCGGTTCATCCCGCTGTGGCAACCCCTGATGAATAAAGGGACTAAGCCGAAAAGAGAATGAACAAATGAAAAATTGTCTATAGAATTTAACTTCTATCTACATCAGTGCTTCTCAACAACGTTCCTGGAGGACCACCAGCCACAGTTTCCATGTCTCCTTAACCAAACACACCTAATTCAGATCATCGGCTCATTAGGAGAGACTAAAAGACCTGTGATGGGTGTGGCAGACAAAGGAGAGTTGCAGTGTTATTGGTATTCCAGGGACGTGGTTGAGAAACATAACTATATGATACTTTACTACCAATCGTGTTTTTCTTTCTGATTTTAGTTTAACCAGCTGTGTTCAGCTGAGGATGCCTTTTCTTACCTGGATAACTTCCAGGAGCTACTTACAGGTTAATGCATTAATGTATCTGTCCATGTTCATTAACTTAAAACTCATTTGTGTATTTCAGAGGCGTTCGGCTCATACATCATCTGCAGAGGGAAAACACCCTTTAATTTACCATAATATACTCTTAATAATGGGAATAAAGGTATCACAGTGATTCAGTCTTCATGCAATGAAGTCATTTCACAGGAACTTGGACTTCACTGCATGCATATTCTGTTTGTTTCACTTTTGTATTTATTCATGTTTAATGTCAACTGCCATTTTATTAATATGTTCAGTTACTAACTCCTGTACCGTTAGGCTATTAGTACTATAATTCACATCAATAAGAACAAAAAAAGAAAGTATTCTTAACTGGTACATGCGATTGTGAATGCATAATGTTATTTATAAAACCTTAATATAGTCTGTGAGATACAAGATATAATAATAATAATAATAATAATAATAATAATAATAATAATAATAGCTCTTATTATCTTGAATAGTTTCAAGATTTCAAGTATTTCAAATTCATTGTAGGACCACCAAGTGCAACTATCAGAAGCCATTTTTATTTGATTGAATTATTGTTTTTCTTTCTTTTTTTATTTAGATGAACTGATCGGAATAGAGTGCACATGACTGTGAGATATCAAAGGGAGTGAATGATACTTCTGTCAAAAATTGATTCGGATTAGGGCTTGACTCCTACACTGCACAGTAAGGCAACTTAAAAGCAATTTTCTAGCTTTCAGACACAGTCATGGGAAAAGTGTTATGCTCCAGGAACTCTGAAAACTATACAGCACCTTTGGTATTTGGTAGAACAAGAAATTTATGTGCAACCGACGAATCTGAGGAAACTGTATGATGCTCTTATGTGCACCAAAATCTCTGAGGAATGTTTCCAGCACCTTATCAAATAAAGAAGGGTGAGCTCTGAAGGCGGAAAAAGGTTGAACACCTTTCTTGGGTTATTATTAAGGTTATGTTATCAAGGTGTACTGTACCTAATAAAGTGTCAAAAACTTACATACATCACCTTTAACTTCTGTTTTATGCTCACTTTAAGGCAAGAAAAGAAAAATTACATTATTCAAGCTGTCACATGCTGTACATCCATCCATTTTAGTGCTGTATCGGAACTTTTACTCCACTTCTTCCCTTCAGCCTGCAGTCACTACTTTATTTTTTCCTGTCTGTGGGGAACAGAATAAATCATTCCAAGAACTCGCATCATACTGAACTACCTCAAGACATGGGTGATTTAATGCTTCCAAACTGTTTGTTGCCTTTATAAAAGTGTCCATAAAGATGTTCAAAATCGTTACACGCAATGATTGAGAGACTGCATGTCATTGATGACAGGATGACGTATGGCGACTGTATGGATGTTGACTGTATCATGACTGAAATGGCCTTAAACAATAATTAAATGCACTACAGAATGTTACGTTTACACACATGCATATATTACATGTAAACACATCAGCTTTTTACAGCGTAATACTCAGTAGTAGCGTAGCCTAGTCCTTTTGAAATGTCTACTTTTTGCTCACTTTAATAATATTGAGTAATATTCACAACAAAAACTTTTACTCGCACTACATTTTTGGGCAACTAATGGTACTTTTACTTGAGTATAATTTTTCAGTACTCTTTCATAACCCATTAATAGAATTAACATTTTTGGGTGAACTATCCCACAAACATAAGATTGATACAGTTAGCCTGTCTAAAAAGGCATAGGCCTAATAAAAATAAATAAATACGTGTTCGTTTTAAATCATATTGATACTTGCATAATAGTTTGGAACACACTGCATGTAATTACCCCATAAATCGTGTTGCAAAATATCTTCATTCCAAAGTGAGTAAACATAATGATCTTTAGGACTGCAGCCCAAAAGCCCACAGAAACTGTGAAATGAAGCACAGGGGGTGAAGTCAACGTGGAAAATCACTGAACTTCAACATCCCTCCACTCACGTTATTCATGAATGGGCCACTGTTCTGAAGGTGAATAAATCTGTATTTGATTGCTTTCCTCTACCGACGCACAAGACCGTTTACTATAAAAAAAAGCGTCTTTCGTTTGTTGACTCACATATACTTGAAAAAAGTATTGTCAGACAGTTTGCATAAAACTGATGGTGGAAACTAAACGAGTTTTTAATACCATGCAATAGCGACAGGACTGTTAATCGATAACGGAATCATCGCTTACGTTATCCTGCTCTGAGAAGCTGATATGGAGTCGCTTTATCTCTTTTTAAAGACACTGCTGAACTCTTGATTAATAATACTGGATTATCAATCAACCTTGACCGTTGGACAAGGGAGGATTTAATCAGAAGCGATTGTTAATGCGTAGTATTACAGTACTTAGATAGTTAGCATCTCTAGCTGCAAGTCTACAGTCATGACGCTAAATTGCTAACGGACACACTTCATGTCTGCCCAGCAAAATGCCGTTTTTCTTCCTTTAACCGATAGACTTGGATTCAACTAGACGAAAGCCGAAAAAAAAACTGCTCGGACTACTTTAACTGTCGGATACTTTTTGACGCAGTAATAGTTTGTAAATAAGTTAGCATAGCTAGCATAGTCGTGCAGCTGCTGTACAAATAGAAACTTCCGTGTTGCACTACGAAAAGTCAGTTATCGTATGTTTTTGGTGCTGTAAAACCGAAGCGAGTCACCCTCGTGTTTTATTTGCAAGTATCGGGCTCGAATGTGAACGAGAGTGAGATGCGGTGGTGAGGAAGAGTTCAATGCCGTGCGTGCTGGAGGATGATGCGGATGAGCTGGATGATCACAGTCATTAACAGAAGAATGATGAAGATCCTGATCGCCCTCGCTCTCATTGCGTACATCGCCTGTGAGTATATGACTAAAACCTGGCATGACATCAAACACACTTATTTGTCTGTTTACCTGATATTAAGGTTACTTTGGTTCTGCTGTCATGAGCAACTTGGACATGTCTTCTTGAGAGGTTATGAACTGTAATACATTTTAATGAAATTTATGTGGGGTTATAAATATGTTTTAAAAATGGGGTTATAAACACATTTTCTCTCATAAAAAATACTCAGTTAGACTTTTTTAAGCTATAATGCAGAGTGTCAGGTAGTAACACTGTGGAAATGTCTTTTCATGGTTCTTAAAAGAATACCACGTTAAGATGGATAAGCCTCTTGGTGGTTGAGGTAAAGTTGGCTTATAATTACACATTCAGACTTTCTCCTTAA
>CAIGQQ010030787.1:0-13132 GCA_903798035.1 Danio albolineatus | reverse complement strand
TTAATTTGTAGTTATTTTTTAATATACACAAGTAGTGACAGATAAATCACAAGAAAATCACGAAGACTTACAAATAAACAATATTTTATTGCTGTCATTTAACAAAATGTATCAAATTATAGAAATATTACAAAGTAAAAACGACAAATACTGTAAACAGCAGTTAGGGTAAGGAAAGGTTCAGTTCCCATGAACTAAATTGAACTGTTGTCGCACGCGCATTTCAAAATAAAAGTCCAGTATAAGCAAAATAAATTTTAAAAATTATGTTTTTTTTACCACACACTCCGCGACCCACTAAAAATGTTCCCGTGACCCACCAGTTGAGAAACACTGGTCTAGAGAAATTATGGAATGTAATATAATATTGATGAAAGGTTTGGGGGGGGGGTTATTTTAAGCTATAGTTTCAGATGGTAACACTGGTAAAACCTGGTATTTTCATGGCTCTTAAAAGAATACCATGTTAATATGGATCAAAGGATAGACCTCCATTTTTGGTGATTGAAGTAAAGATGGTTTCATATTCACACATACAAACTTTCACCTTAATAATAAACTTTCAGAACAGTGAAAATAATAGTGAAATCATAGTAAAAGCCAATAGCTTTCAAAGTACAACCTTGTTCAAATCAACATTAGCACTATTTATTTGACTGTGAAGTCATTCTTACATGTGATTTCAGGATGAATATTCAAAGTGCCATGGTAAACAATATAAGGAGCGTGTCACAATTTGTTACTGAATGAATTTGCTATTATAAAACCAACTTTACCTCAATACACACTTATTTGTCTGTCACTTTGGTTCTAATGTCATGATGAGTAATTGGAGATGTCTTCTAGAGAAGTTATGGAATGTAGTATGTTTTTAATTGAACGTTATGGGGTTAATAGCACATTTTCTATCACCTCTCACATAAAAATTAACTAGTCAGACCAATTTAAGCTATAGTGTCAGATTGTAACACTGCGGATGGATCAAAGGCTAGACCGCAGCCAATGACTATCAAAGTACATTTTAACAGTCAAATAAATAGTGCTAATGTTGTTTTGAAGTCATACTTGCATGCAATTTCAGTCCGAATATTCAAAGTTCTATGGTAAACGATATAAGGAGCATGTCACAAGTTGTTACTGAATGAATATGCAAATATTAAGCCAACTTATTTCTCTGTCACTTTTGGTTCTGCTGTCATGAGTAACTTGGAGATGTCTTCTAGAGAAGTTATGGAATGTAATATGCTTTTAATTAAAAGTTATGGGCGTTTATAGCACAGTTTCTCTCACAAAAATCACTGCCAGACAATTTTAAGCTATAGTGTCAGATGGTGGTGACACAGTGGTATTACCTGGTCTTTTATTGGCCCTTAAAAGAATGTCACGTTAATATGGGTTAGGGACTAGACATCCGTATTGGTTTCTGTATCAGTTCAACATAATGGTATAGATTTTTTTTAAAAGACCATTTTGCGGATTGTAAACAAAAACAATGATCCAACGAATTTCTTGTTTTACAGTTTTAATTTTGATAGCTTTCAAGTATCCAAAAAGGACCACATATTGACAAATAAAGCTATGACAGCTGTTTTAACATTAAGATATGATTTAATTGCCTCTTGTTACAGTTATAAAATAGTTTGATAAGAAGCAGGAAATGTTCATGGGCTAATTATATCACCACATTGAAATGGTCTATACAGGAAGTTCGAGTTTATTTTACATTCTTTGTAAAGTGTCCTTAAGCTCTGGAAAGGAGCTATATAAATAAAATATTTAAAAAATATATTTATTTATTTATTTATTTTTATAGTGCTTTTCTACAATAACTATAGTTCCATTTTATTACATTAGTCGAAATCAGTTCAAGTCTTGAATAAAGGATAAACGTTATATATGATTCATTGTTAATGTGTACTTTTCAAAATGGTGTGTGTGTATAATGCATTTTCAGCAGTTACAGTAAGAAATGTTTGAAATATGAAAACATCATACTTATTCTGGGCTGCAATACCTAAAATAATTGTTTCTTTTAAATTTGATTGTTTAGCCTAAATTAAGAAAATCTCTTTGGTGACAGAGGGGTAGGATTGTGATGAATACAAAATGACAAAACAATTTTTTGGAGAATCGTTATCCTTTTAATATGCACTCACACATGATTCTTGATGAAAATATTTTGCCAGTATATAGACCAGAGGTGCCCACATTTTTTCAGCGTTTCAGCTACTTAAAAAATGACCAAGCCAAAATGAGCTACCTGGTATAAAAATGCAAAAAATATCTTTATTTATAAACGTATTGAAAATTCTGTATGTTTACAATATATTTTGATGTACCTTGCATAACTGTAGGAAACCATATTGCGAAATAGCCTACAATTCTGTATTTTGTCATTAACCTACTCTGATGACTTGGCATAGTCCGGACAGTAGCCCAAATAGCCAGCCTCAAGCACACAACCAAATGATCATCAGTTATGGTGAAACGATATTTAGACTTAAATGCGCCAACTATAGCTGCTATAGTTTTGCAATACTTAGCGAAGTGCACGCGGTTTCGCACGCATGTGTTATGATCTTACCCATGCGTCAGAAAAGGTCAGATATCAGACTGGCTGGCCTGAATGTCAATCAAGTGACACATTTCATTGAGGATGGATGATAGGCTGACATATATATATTTTTTAATGCAATGCAATCTACCCACGCTTCCTTTGCGATCGATTGGTAGAATGCGATTGACGTATTGAGCAACCCTGATATAGACATTTGTAAACACAAAACACATTTTAGTGGGTGTCTTTTGTAGATTGATAGCTGCATTCTGTTGTGCAGAAAATTTAATTTATACAAATTAAAGCTGTGGTAAGTGGAATCATGCAAAAATACTGTAGTTTCATGCTCATTCATGCAAAAAAAAAAAAAAATACAATAAAAAAGTGGTCCTTTCTAACTAGACTTTTAAAATTGGTCAAAAAAATTAAATGTGTAAAGAAAATAATAATAAAAAAAAAAATTTATGTACAAAAATAATTTAACACCCAAATGGTAATGTTATGAACTGAAAAATATGTAGTTATACAATCTAAACGTGAAGCATTTTCATTTTTAGCCTTGATCTTTTAGGCACATACATGTAAACACAGCAACTGCATTCTTTTCTCTATACTGGTTGCTGAAGTCTTCATTCATGCTCAAAATTCTAAAGTAATATGACAGCTTACCCAAATATAAATAAATAAATAAGACCACAAAATACAGCTTGTCTAGACAGCTGGAGAGCTGTGTTTGTCCTTTCTGATGGATGACTGATATGAGCGTAATACCAGAGCATAAACATTTGTGTTCTGATAAATGAGATGACAGTTTACTTGCTTGACAGATTTAGCTTGTTTAGGAATATTGCATTATGAGCGTGAAAGAAACCAAGAAGAAGCTGCAATTGTGAAAGTTTTACTCCCTATTTCACAACTGAACAAATGACTTACAGGTGTGAGAATGCATTGGTTATGTATGTAATCCAGTTTCTTTCTATCTATCGCTCAGTTTGATGTATTGGTAAATGTACTGGCCAAAGGGACTTTATATCCTTTTAGCAGCTGTTGCTGTTTTGGCAGTGTAATAATTACATGTCTCTGGACTGTGCAATAGGCTTTGGCTGTATTATATGTACTGATATCTGCAGCTGCTTTATCTGCATCACTGACCCATATGCAGCTCATCTCTCTTTTTTTATTATTGAGGACATTGAGCTCATTTAGTCAAGCTCTTTAATTATTATCTCAACGCTTTAGTTAATGTGTCTGCTGTTGTTCTTGTGTTTTTGGCTCACTAGGAGTGAGAAAGTCTCATTTGGCATTGCCTTTTTGTTGGATCTGTAATGTTAAATGGTGAACTTTGTGTTATGTGACAGCTGTAGGCCAAGTGCTGATAAATATCACTTCCACAACACTAATATTAATGCAGTAGCAAAAACATTTGCCAATTATTTTTATAACCTTTGTCTTGCAGAATTATAATTAGATGAAGAATGACAGGTTTTATTAGCTCTATATTTGGAGGACTAGAAGCACAATGCATAATAGGTGACATTGGAGCATTTTATTGTGTGAAGAAAAGTGTTCTTTCTAAATAAAATCTGATTCCTGATAAGAAAGAACAATGTGTGTAGACATCGTTGGTTTGAATAAAGTCTGATATTTCTCATTTTGAATGCGCAATTGCTTAAGGCTGCTCGATTATGGGAAAAATCTTATAATCACGATTAATTCAATCATAATTGTAATCACAATTATTTAAAACGATGGATACACAACAGACTGTTATAATATTAGTTGTAAATAGTTTTGCTAAAAGTTTTATTGAGATGAAAACACATCTAATCACCAACAACACATCTCAATCATCAACTTTAAGCAAAACTATTTACAACTAATATTATAACAGTCTGTTGTGTTTCCATTTAGTTTTTTGTAAGTATTTTATTACAGGCCCGATTGGACCAGTGGATCAGATTTTTACTTGCCCTGCCAAAAGTTTTCACTGGCCCCACCAAAAAAGAAAAGTTAATTGCTATTTCTTAGCCACATATTTTAAATAATGTGTCAAAAATATTTTCTAAAAATGTTAAGGAAAATGTGCAGGTATTTTATTGCAAAACAAAAAAATTACACAAAAACATCACAAAACAGACGTTTTCTTTTAGCCTCATAATTTGATGTTGCCGTCATGCTGTCGTTTCTTCGCTGTGTTGGTTTTTACCAGGTTACGGAAAAAAATAACATGCTCCCGACATCCAATCAGATTAGAGGAGCCAAAAAAAGCAATATGGTATTTATGACTTCACAGAGAAGGTACCATTCAAATACTTGAAAGCACAAACTATTTCTTGATTTTAAGACTATATATGCATGCAATTGCAACCAATAGTCGCAGGCAAATTAAAATTTAGTGACAAGGCAGCACTGGCCTGAACGATTCTGTCTACTGTCCAGAGCATCTCTCACTGTCCCCGGGCCATCGGGCAGTCCTTATTGTTGAGCCCTGATGTATACAACTAAGGTTTGCTTGTTTTGACAAATTTAAAATATGTGGCTAAGAAATGACTAATTAGATTTTTTTTTTCTGCAGGGCCATTAAAAAGTCCTTATAGAAGTCTGAAATTTCTTAAAAAGTCTTGAATTTGATTTGGTAAAACCTGCAGAAACTCTGTATACCTGAAACATTTTCACAATTATCATTAATCACTTGATATCTATAATTGTTAAGATCAGCTCTATGTCATTGTTTGAAAACAGATTTGTGCTCCCGAGTGAAATATTTTTTAGTAATATAGTATATGACCCATTTATAGATATTAAAATTTAAATTTGTAGTTTTTTCACTTGCCAATATCATTTCCTTTATAGTCAGAATACAACAGAACTTAAGATTTTCCCATAGATCATATTTTCTCATATGGTGACATTCATTCAATTTAAAGTATGCCTAAAATGAGAAAAAGAAATGAGGGTGGTGCACGAGAATTTGTCCTTTGAGAACTGATTGAATCATTGGATGATGGGTGTTGATAATAAAAAGAAGACTGACGAATGGACAAAAGCAGGGCAGAAACAAGACACACTGATATCCATGCCCTGAAGGACCGATACGCCCACCTTAAAGGCCTTCCAGGTGACCAGGAATGAAGAAAAGTTTATTTGAGCCATAAAGATTATGGGGGCAATTTAAATATACAAATTAATGAATTTCTCAGATAAATAATTTATAACTTGCACTTCTATACACGTATAAAAATAAGAAGAGTCTCTGTTGCTGAGGAATGGGAGAGGGTCATTGAATGTAAGGAGCATAAGTTACCATAGTGATCACGACAGACTATTAAAATATCAGAGGCAATCGCTGCTGGGCTCTCACTGGTGTGACAGTGACCAGAGTCCAGTATAATTATTAGCTGTCACAATGGTAATTATGCATTCATTAGGATCACACCTGCAAACCAGAGCTTCGACCGACCCCCACACCCCACCCTCACATATTACATATTATGGCACTTTCCCAAAAATGCTGTCGAGGCCTGTTTATGATTAGTCTTGTGCACTAGCATTTTATTTGCTGGCACCAGTCTGCATTCGTACTTGTCAGTTGCATTAGTGAGTCATTACTCGGTATTCTTTGCTCATCTTTGTGACATAAAGGACCTAAAAGAGCAGAAAAATATTCAGAATTAGCAGAGTTTTTTTATTTTAAAACTATTCATCACTGTTAACGTGATGCTAATAATAAATGGAGCAGGTGCTTAAAAGATTATTCTTTCAGTTTTTCTCTCTGCTTGTGGCTCTTTCTTTACTTGTGTTTTGATTTAAAGAGCAAGCATGATGTTCATTAGGGAACTGTAGGTTTCATGAAGTTGATGAAAGGCTAATTATTTTAATTCGTTGAAATATATGTGTACATATACATGTATACGATTACAAATAAATAAATCAATAAATAAAACTTTTTAAATAAAAATAAATAAAATAGAACTTATTTAAAAATAATGCATATTTTATAGGCATGCTCTGATCAAGATTTTTGCAGCTGGTGAGATTCCTTGTCATGGTGTTCGGCATATGAAGAGGGTCCGATTTTGAAATTCCAAGCTTTATAATGCATAAGGCACATTTTTCCATTAAGTTTGATACTATAGTATAGAGCTCTCCCTACTGAAGAGAATATATTGATGCTGCTTATGATTCCTTAAATGTGTCTCTTATAACCAGTAAGTGTGAACATATCAGCGTCAGAAGCAGCTTTACAGAAAATAATAGATAGCATGGATATAAAAAAAAAATATTAAGAAAAATGACAAATGTAATTTGGAAACATTTCAAACAAGGGGAAAAAGAATACGTAAAATCATTGAAAATGATTAGAATAAATAAAATATATTATTTAATCAAAATATTAACATTTCAGAATCGATGCACAATCATTTTGATTTTCAAAGCATTGATTTGGCACCGAGGGCATCGCAGTGATGCTGAGCTTATGCTATTCTAGTCCCATATCACCTCCAAGGTGGTGGAATAGACAGCTCTTTCCAGCAGAGCTCTAGCTCATCTTTACTCAGGGACACAAAACATGTTCATTTCTTTTCAATTCAGTTTATTCCAACACCTTGCTTACATGCTCATTTTAGATCTCACAGCAACTGACATGAAGAAAATGCATTGGAGCTCTGATGCTGTTCACACGAGATGTGGATGAAGCGCAAATCGTGAGTGATTCACATGTTAAGTCAATGCAAAGGAGCGCATAGACATCCTGCGGTGCGATGCGTGTGAATGAGGCAGCGCGAGTGATGAGATTTGCACAAATGAAGCATTTGAGGTCTGTGTAAGTATATACAACACGAATACAACAGGCCTCTGAGTGAGCTGAGAGAGGATAACCTGAGCTCTACTGGTTCTCCTATTGGCTGTCGCTCAAGAAAGTCATTCTTCATTTGCATCAAGTTGAAGGATTCTCAACTTTGTCGCACCGCTCGACACGCCCACCTGGTCGCCAACGATCGCTGTCGCTCGCGTAGACGGAGGTCGCCGGAAGTCGCTCGCTCTCTATTGAAATGAACTGTTGCTTGTCGCTTTGCTGCTGTGAGTGAGTTACTACAAGCTCGTGAATGATGCCTCATTCACACTAACAGCGACTTTGTAGTAGGCATGGGCCGGTATAATATTCTGACTGTATAATAATCTTGGATAAAAATATGACAGTTTTATGGAATTGTGATTACTGCTTTGAATTATATTATTTTTAAATGTCTGGGTAAAAAACTAAAACTTTTTCCCTTTTAATCACACAATATATTTTATTTTGAGAAACATTTAACATATTTTGGGGCAGTAAACATGTCAGGCTAAATAATTCAAGTGACTTGACTTCTGCTCTCTTTAGTTTCAAAAACACAGATGTCTTTACAATTTAAAACTCCATCTTTGGATATCTTTTCTGCTAGAGATACTGTTGTCCTAAAAAAAAAAAAAAAAAAAAAAAAAATTATGTAAATAAAAAAAAAATCTTACACATACCTTTGGAACGTTAAAGCAGAAAATTTTGGCGGTTTTAAAACCTTGACTTTTCCAAATTGCCAAATCGTATACCTTGAAAACGGTTATCAACCCATGCCTACATTGTAGCTGCCTTTTACTTTGAGTGGCGACTAGGGTTGGGTATAGTTTGGGGTTATTTCGATACCGGTGCTGAATTGATTTTTACATTCTCAACTTTGTTGCACCACTTGACACGCCCACCTGGTCGCCAACGGTCGCTGTCGCTCATGTAGACGTAGCTCGCCGGAAGTAGCTCTCTCTCTCTTGAAATGAATGGTCTATTGTCGCTTTGCGGCTGCGAGTCGCTTGCAGTGTGAATGAGACTTGAGGCTTCAGGAGCTTTCCCTTGTAGGGGTGTGATTATAACATAGTGCCTGTTGTTGGTGTGCTAAGAGGAAATTCTCTTGCTGACACCAGACAACAGTTCATCAAACTGGTAGCGAGTAAACTTAAAATCTTCACGCATCTATTCGCACACGAATAACACGATTTTAAATTGCGCGTTCCACGTCTGGTGTGATCACAGCATGAGGTATAAGGTGTAAGTCAAGCTTTTTGTTGTTTTGTTAATTTAAATTGAATGTTAAAATGATGATGATTTGAATATTTTTATCTTGTATAGTAGTGCTGCACGATCAATGATATCGCAATCGCGATATCAGCCTATACGATTACAGCGAATCATGCGATTATATTAAATAAATTTTTCGTAGTTTCCTTTTAATACGATTACAATGTAACGCAATTAAAAAAGAACTACACGACCCAGAAGCCATCTGGACTGTGTGTGTGTGTGTGTGTGTGTGTGTGTGTGTGTGTGTCTGTCTCTGAGTATCACGTGCTGACAAGCGCCACCGAGCCAGAGCAAACACAGTGATAATGTCTGCTTGCCTCCTCCAAAAACAGCTTGGACATCGCGTGATGTTCTGAACGTGTATAATATGTTTGCGGCAGATAGACGCGAGTCGCTTTCTCTATGTTCTAAACCAAAAGGTTCAGTTAAAGTGAAACGGCCGCGATGTGCGGAAGTCTTTCCATTTTGGCGCTTTGCTTTTGCGCCAGTCGCCTGGCAACAGACGTACACAAAACATCAGCTTGGCGCAAACGTAGCGGGGTTCTGAAGGAAAAAAGACAGTGTGAACACAAACCAACCAAGAAGGTGGCAAGGGGGACAATCAAACTTAGGTACGATCCAGGCAATTAAACCAAGTGTGAAAGCACCCTTAAATAACATTATTTGCAGTGGTGAGTCAGAAGTAATGACGTCCATTAGTGAACAGAACTACTCGGGAAGTTGGAAATATTAATGAAGTTCATGAGAGTAAATGTGACAGCGATAGCACGTCGTAACCTGCTTGTAAAACATGCTTAATCTCAGTCAAGTACACCGGTGAATCAGGGACGAGCGGTCTAAAAAGGCACACTCGCAGGCAAGTTCGGGAAAGAATCAGCCGAACACCTTTTCATCCTTCAAGCGAAATTGTCGTCGGGTGTCAAGTCTCCTCTAACCGACAAAATTGCTCACAACCGTCCTCATAGGTTCAGTGTTTTCATTCAAAGTAAATTATTGAATTAAATTGAAACTAGAAGAATTATTGTGTGCATGTATGGTGGTGAGTGACGAGGAATATCTGCTGTTAACCTTTCCATGTGCCCAACGTTCTCTATAAAACCAGAAACATGCTTGCTGAATGTTTTCATGTAGGATGCATATAATGCATATGGCCATGTTTTAAATTAAATCAAATAAGCAGAACCAAAAGTTGTATGTATGTGTGTGTGTGTGTGTGTGTATGTATATATATATATATATAACCGACAAAATATGATATGATTAAATAGTGCATGCTGCATTTCTCTCTCATAAACAATAACACAAAGCCATACATATAAAATATTGTTACATTTCATTTAATAATTGCAAGAAATATGAAATATGGAAAATATAGAATATGAAAATAAGTTTACAATAATGCAGATATTTATTTTGTAAAAAATATTTATTTTGAAACCATTTCAAGTTGAACAAACGCACACTTCAGGATTATTACTAATCTGTGTGTGCAATTTTCTTAAAAACCCATTAAATTGACTTACAATACCATTTATAATCGAAATCGCATATCGCAATATTGCCCTCAATAATCGCAATATGACAATTTTCCCAAATCGTGCAGCCCTATTGTATAGTAGACTATTGTTTTCAGTGTCGACTAGTAGGAGCTGTTCCAGATGTAGTAGGAGTTGACTAGGCCTGCACATCCCTAATGTTTTTGCGGCCATCAACACTTGTTCTTGCTGAGGTTTCCATTGGGCTTTATGGGGTCAGTGCTGTGAAGTGTTGGTTTATGTGTCAAAAGCCCCAGAGATGGAGATTAAAGCAGGAGATTACAGAGGATCAGTGAAAATCAATCGGCTAATGGTCAGTGCTTCGACCAGCACCAGTACATGTAGCTTTAAATGTTATTCTGCGCCACAGAACAGAAAGTCACTAAAAGGACAGGAAAGTTTGTGTCTGTAAAACCATGAAATCCTAGACGCAGCAGTGTTTCCTTCACATAGTTGGTACAGTTCGCATAAATGTGGAAGGACATGGATGAGACATCAAGCGCTGCTATTTTCGGTCATTCTCAGATATTTTTCCCATCTGACAATTTCCTCCTCACTAATGGAATCTATTCATCTCAATGCTAAATGAACACTGGTAGTCACTGCTATATTTAGCTCCTCCTGTGACTTCTGGAGTTTTCATTGACATCACTGAAGCCCATGTGAGCAGCAGTTGCCCATATTCAAATCGCAGGAAGAACGCGTAACCTAGTTTCCTGACGGTTATGAGGAATGCAGGTGATTTGACCTAGATATGGAACTGCTCAAGGAAATTCATTTCAGGAACAGTTTGTTATTGCATTAAGACATTTTTGAGTCCTATTTGTAAGGTTTTTGCCATTTAAGCCATTTGCTGGGTATTTTCCCCTAACTTAATTCTTCTTTTTTTTCTAGTTTTGTTTTGGATCACTCTTATCCAACATCTGTCTGTCTTTCCCCTGTCTGTCTGGAGGATTTAGTGCCCTTTTAGGGATAATCCTCTCAAAAACAGCCTGGAACTTCAGAGGCAGGTTCAGTGTGCAATTATCAGTTTATATTGACCATGTTTTTGGTAAATTGGTAGAGCTCATGAAACTGATTATACTGTAATTATAAAAGTTATTTCTTATTTAATTATAAAATAAACACAAACCAAATTATTCATCACAGGCTCCTCTTTGAGTCTTGTTAAACACTCGTGCCACCAGCCTTCTTCTGCTCTGTGTCTGACCAATCACAGATCTTTCATTAAATATACTTACATTTAGGGCGAAGAGTCTGTGAATATGGAATGTGTTTCAATGGTCATAAATCCTCACATTTTTTTATACGCATATCAAACTATACTTTGCGATGGATAATGTGTAGGCCTGGGCAAAAATGTATGTATGTATGCATGTATGTATGCATGTATGTATGCGTGTATGCATGTATGTATGTATATGTGTGTGTGTATGTGTGTGTATTAGGGCTTCCCCCGACCAAAGATATTCCTAGTCGACTAACACTCCTGCATTTTAGCGATTAGTCGAATAATCGTTCATTTATGATCCATAAACGAATAGCTTTCCACCTGAGTCTGTGAATTAAAGATTTGCGCAAACAAAAACATGTTCGTGAAAATGTGTTTTTATATGTTTCGCATTCACGCATCTTAATTTTCATGTGCGAAAAGTGCGTTTCGCATTTGCAGATGAGGTGAAGCGCATGTGTGAATTAACTTTTTGTTTGAATCTCTATACTGCCGGCTTCGTTTGAATTTCAAGACTTTCTTTTCTCGTTTTTTTTAAGCTTTTCAAGAGTCAAATACAAACAACTTTACACGGAAAAGCCACAACGTTCTTATGCAATGTGTACACATCTACGTACCGATTGGAGAATTATACAATCCTGCATTACTACACCCGAGTCAAAAAAAAGTCTGATTTAAATAAATGTGCAGCATTTGTAAAAACAGAGTTGTATTTGTGAATACATATGCTCTCTTTTGTGTACGTGAATCATAATTTGCGCACGTGTAGATCAGGTGGCGCTCGTTTGGATTATGAAACGAGCTTGGATTGTCAACTCTTGATCCGCCCGCAACTCTTCATCCACGTACAGCTCAGCTCTTTATCCGCCCGCAATTCTCGATACGTGCGCAATTCTTGATCCACGTGCGAATGTACTAATGCAATTTAACAAGTGACATTCACAGACTTATTCGTTTGTGGATGTAAAACTGCATATACAATATTAATAGAGCGCGTGAATGACAGAACATGCATTTGCAAATAATACTGATATTAAGTTTATCCCATATTAATTCGTACCCTCTCATTGTAGGTACGCACAGCTGGTGTTTGCACGATCTGTGGTACCTCATCGGAATGTGCTACCTGTAGCTCAATCTGTCATATTTCATCTAAAATAACAGGGTTAGCACATCTTGTCAGATTCAAACGTCTATCAGAAAGAACTACCACAGTAAATACAACTGCTTTCATTCTTTCATTCTTTTCATTCTGTAAAAGCCTGTCCTGCTTATTCAAATGTGTAATTAATAGTAAAACAGTTTAATACAGGCCTCTCTGAAACTGTGAATATTTAACTATATTTAGGCTCTTTCATTTAACAAATCAACACAATATCGCGGCAATTTGTGTTTTGGCGCTTTAGCGGGCTTGTAGCACATCTCGGAAGGTTATTCGTTATTCTTGTTTATCTAGTAGTTCACTGACCAACGAAAAATACATGACAATTAAGATACAAATTATAGCTAATGAAATGCGTTCCAAAAAGATATTTTTTCCAAGAAACATATACAAATTTGTTTTGTTTTTTTTACCTGACCAACTGTGCAGTGATGATTTGTTCCGCTCCGTGGAAAATAAGGATTTAGTTAATGCTTCACTGCTGCTGATGTGCATTCACTTCATGTTCAGGCAAGAAAGTGTTTAATAGCAACAT
>CAIGQQ010030784.1:0-10621 GCA_903798035.1 Danio albolineatus | reverse complement strand
TATCTATCTATCTATCTATCTATCTATCTATCTATCTATCGGTCTGTATTATATAAGTAGGTAGCCAATGCCGTGAGTTTGGGGGTGGGACTGCTGTTTTAGCAAGCAATTCTATCTATCCTATCTGTTTGTCTGTCTGCCATTTAAAGGCTTAATTAGGTTAATTAGGCAAGTTAGGGTAATTTGGCAAATCATTGTAAAAGGATGGTTTGTTCTGTAGACAACTAAAAAAACAATATTGCCTAAGGGGGCTAATAATGTTTACCTCAAATAAGACTTTCTCCTGAAGAAAAAAAAAAACATTACAGGAAATCCTGTAAAATATTCCTTTGCTCGGTTATACATAATTTAGGAAATATTTGAAAAAGAATAAAACAAAAAAACACATAATGGCTAATAATTTTGACTTTAACTATTTAATGGTCATTCAGGCATTAAGGACTAGCCCACTTCATCCATTAATATGTATATGATCACATTGACAGGAATCAAGGTAATATTGCTGTGCTGTTCGCTCACAATGCACATTCTCAGCACAAAGCGTCTGGCGGTATCTCGGGCTCTGCTGGCTGGTCTCTGCGCCCGACTGTGGTAAAGTCAAGTGATCTTGCAGGACTGGCTTTTTGGCTCGGATCCATGTGTATGTTTCACTGGCTGGGACCTCAGCCTCCTGCTCAGGGTGCGGGGTGAAGGAGAAACTATCACACTCTCCTTGTCAGCTGCAAGGGTAATTACTGCTGGCTGAAATTACTCAACATTTGTTTATTAGTTCCCCAGAGCACCCTGTAAATAGATTGTCCGTTACAGTCGGATCGCATTAGAGAGCGCGCGGCCCCTCTGAAGCCCCCCAGCCTCCTGTTGGCTGCGAGTCTGTTTCTCGCTGAGAGAAGCGTGTTTCAGCAGAGCCTCCTCCATTAGAGACGCCGGCCGATGTCTAAAGCCACACTATGGCTGATGTAATTGCTGAATTCTGTCACATGGCCTCAGCTTCATTACCAGCGCCGAGGGGATGAAGCAGAGACATTCAAAACACTACATGTAAAAAAAAAAAAGATGTTTTTTTTTTTCCAATTGTTTACTCACATTTTCTGAAAGCATGCCTCATATTGTAGGGCTGGGCGATACTGCAAAATTTTGTATCGATTCGATACCAAGTAAATACAGGGCCAGTATCGCCGATATCGATACCAATACCGATACTTTTACATTAAAAAGCATGCACTTGAACCTAAATGTACTTTTCTGTAGGGGAGAACAGTGTGTGATAATTTAAGAGTTGAGTGCTCTCAAAGCAGCTATAATTAAGTGAAGTTTTATAAACTAATTTCGAGAGGATCACGTGCAGATGATTGCTCGCAGCTGGTCCTGCATTATCCAATTTATGATTCACAAATCAGATGAGTCCTATGCCACTATAAATACCCTAAGTTCCATATCACAGTCATCTTCATTTTGAAGAATCCCCCCTTCCACCCCTACTCCTCCTCCTTTCCTCAATGGTGGCACGGTGGCCCAGTGGTTAGCACTGTTGCCTCACAGCAAGAACATCACTGGTTCTAGTCCTGACCAAGCCAGCTGACGTTTCTGTGTGGAGTTTACACATTCTCCCTGTGCTCACGTGGGTTTCCCCCGGGTTCCCTGGTTTCTTCCCACCGTCCAAAAACATGCAACTTAAGTTAATTGACTAAAACAAATCGGCACCATAGACATGCTCCTAGTAAGTAGTTATCTTTTCATAGCGACCACTATATGTTCATCAGCTACCCGCAGGGGAGTTCTCGAGATCTACCTGAGCTCAAACTCTCCTCTCGCCTTGCAAACGGGAGGGAGCCCCGGGCTCGAGGATCTTGTGAGCTCAGGGCTCTCTCCTGGGACAGCATGCCAAACAAGCTTTATAATCAATCATCAGCTAAGTGTGAACTCTTGAAATGCATATGTTAAAACCCAGGACAATTTTTGAACACTTATAAAAACGTTTTGAATGCCAAATAAAAACGTTTTTATTATAGTAACGATCTGGATTTGCAAACACAAACTTATTATTAGAGAACAATGATTTTTTTTTTACTTCAGTCTGGGGTTTGTTTTTAAGTGTTTTCCTACTAACACACTACAGCAAAAGATAACTGACTTAAAATCCTCTTTTAGCTGGTGAAAACCCTACTGTTCTAATCATGTATATTTAAAAATTCCAAAATAATTTTTATATATAGCAGGCTTTAAAGTGCTGAATATATATTGGCTATATTTAATTAGCCTGATGATGAAAGTATTCATTTACCTTTTTTTTTATTGCCATAAACTAATAAAGAATGTCCTATATAACTGAAATATTAATTTCACCACTGTAGCTAGCCACCTACATGTTCATTGCCTCTCCGAAACGACTCAGCCAGTGACCTCTGTCTCAGGGCTGGCACTGCTGTGGGTCTGTCTGGAGGATTTGCCTCCTCTTCTCTCCTTTTTAGCAGCTCGGCGTTCTCTTTTTCGTGTTTTTCTGTTTTATGTGATTGTGTAGATTTGTGGTGTTGCCACAATATCGAATAGGCTTTCTACAAACATCGCATTTTCGTTTACTGCAGTAAAATAACTCCAAACAGTGCCCCTCTTTCTTTCCGTCATCTCAAAACAGCAAAAAGTGCTCGCGCTTTGGCGCTGCTGAGTCATGTGATGAAAGGACAACTAGAGCATAGAGGAACAACAGCGCATACGAGTTATAAAAGGAGTAGGGTATTTAGAGACATGTCCGCGCTTTTATAAATCAGGAGCAATGTACTTTAGCGGAAATTAAATTAAAGTATCAGTGTCGGAAGGCTACTATCAATCCGATATCAATACCAACGTTGGTATCGATACTATCAATATTTGGATTGATCTGTCCACCCCTATCATATTGTCAGAACTCTACACACAAATCAAAACACACACACACACACTGAACAAAACCCTTCAATTCTCCTGCAAAATGAAACTTTACATTCTAAACAATGTCATTTCTTCTCAAAATGCTGTTTTGTTTTCAAATAACACACAAACATCACATGAAGAGACATTTATAAGAAGCAGTTGATCACTGATGTGCTCAATGTAAAACACTATGACCACTTCTTCTCCATTCATCAGTGTTCCTCCCAACCAACACAAAGCTGCACATAATGTGGTCTAAATATACTATCAACAGAAGTATTTACTGAATACAGCTACATGTGTGTCGTTTGTTTACCCATGTGATGAGTTGCAAAGGAAGGCAACTGACTTAACAATTCTGAATGCCAGTGTGTTCCTTGTGCCAACAAGAGATCTTCTTCATGAAGATTGTGCTGAATGCAGAGAATTGTGTGTAGTGTTTTGTTTTTTTTAAAGTGTGTTTTAAACCTGCAATTTGAGTGTAAATCAGGAATTGTGCTTGTAGTTTAGCAGAATTGGTTCAGAGGGTTGGTGCATCAGCTGCATGTTGTAGTCATTGTGTCTGAAGTACAAGTAACTGTGTGTAAACAACTAAGAAAAACTGAAACAGATACAGTCAAAGTAAAAATTATTCGCCCTCCCGTGATTTTTTTTATTGATGTTTGATATTTTCCTAATTATATTTAACAGAGAAAGGAATTTTGCACAGTATTTCCTATATTCTTTCTTCTTAAGAAAGTATTTTTTGTTTTATTTCGGCTAAAATAAAAGCAGTTCTTAATTTTTTTTAAATCCTTTTAAGTACTGAATTTTGATAATACAGTTTTTCTTAGCTGTTTAAACACAATTACTTGTACTTCAAACACAGTGACTACAACATGCAGCTGATGCACCAACCCTCTGAACCATTTCTGCTAAGCTACAAGCATAATTCCTGCTTTACACTCAAATTGCAGGTTTAAAACACACTTTTTTCAAAACACTACGCACACTTCTCTGCATTTGGCACAATCCTCAGGAAAGAAAATCTCTTGTTTTTACAAGGAACACACTGGCATTCAGAATTGTTAAGTCAGTTGGCTTACTTTGCATACTAACTCACCACATGGATAAACACCGTCACACATTTACTGTATTCAGAAAATACCTCTGTTGATGGTATACTGTATGTAGACCACGTTATGTGCAGCTTTGTGTTGGTTGGGATGAACACTGTGTACACTGTTTATGTGGGAAATATACAGTAAAATATATTTGGTACCGTGCATTTGTGTGTTTTGTACAAAAACAATATCCTGAAATATTTTACATGCACATATGTAGGCCTGTGTACTGTCTGTAGTGTAACACTGAACAAAACAAGGCTGACAGTAAGTCATTATGATGAATGGAGAAGAAGTGGTCATAGTGTTTTACATTGAGCACATCAGTGATCAACTGCTTCTTATAAATGTCTCTTCATGTGATGTTTGTGTGTCATTTGAAAACAAAACACCATTTTGAGAACAAATGACATTGTTTAGAATGTAAAGTTTCATTTTGCAGGAGAATTGAAGGGTTTTGTTCAATGTGTGTGTGTGTGTGTTTTGATTTGTGTGTAGAGTTCTGACAATATGAGGCATGCTTTCAGAAAATGTGTGTAAACAATTGGGAAAAACTGTAACATCATATACAGTTGAAGTCAAAGTTATTCGCCCTTCTGTGATATTTTTTTTTTTGATGTTTAATATTTCCCAATTGATGTTTAACAGAGCAAGGAATTTTTCACAGTATTTCCAATAATATTTTTTCTTCTGGAGAAGTGTGGTTTATTTATAAAATAATTTCGAGAGGATCACGTGCTTATGATTGAACACAGCTGGTACCACATCAGCTCTGAATATTGCACCAATCAGACGAATACTGACACACTATAAATTACCAGAGCTTTCTACTCCAGTCATCTTCGTCTTGAAGAATCCCCCCTTCCACCCCAACTCCTTCCCTTCTCTGATAGGGCGGCATGGTGGCCCAGTGGTTAGCACTGTTGCCTCACAGCAAGAACGCCGATGGTTCAGCCTCTCCCCGAGCTAGTCGGCGTTTCTGTGTGGAGTTTGCATGTTCTCTCCGTGTTCGCGTGGGTTTTCCCCGGGTTCTCCGGTTTCCTCCCACCATCCAAAAAACATACAACATAAGTAAATCGACTACTTTAAATAGCATCTTAAGGAAACTCTAGTCAGATATATCTCAGCATGTTCACAAGCGGGGGGAGTTCTCGAGACCTACCTGAGCTCAAACTAAGCCGAAAAGAAAATGAATGAATGAATGAATATAAAATAAAATTGAATTAAAATAAAAAAATAAAGTAAAAGTAAAATTAAAAGTAAAAAATAAAATAAAACAAAATAAAATTTAAATAAAATAAAATAAAATAAAATAAAATAAAATAAAATAAAATAAAATAAAATAAAATAAAATAAAGTGTATTCATACTAGTAGTCTGATGGCCACCATGACCCATTCCCAATCAACACATCACTGTTCCAACAAAATAAAATACACAAAAATCAAGAAAGCTCCTTCAAGGGACCTTTTTCATTAAAAAAAGCTTCTGAAATCTGTTGAATGTACATCCTCGTTGGCAGCTGCACAAAGGCGAGGGTGAAATATGTCAGTCGTTTTCTACATATAAATCCTCCCTGCTTTGTGGCGTTTTATTGTGGTTATTTTCTGCATGCTGCCCACCATCGAGTGGACACGTTCGTGGCAGAGGCCTTGTATTTGTGTATTCTGTGATGGGAGGACGAGGCGAGCCAAGGTCTGTACCCGTATTCATCGTGTTGGATGGTTCCTGTCAGAGATGACATTCTGAAACACTTGACCCACAAAAATGAATTCTCGGCCAGAGCCCAGTGACAGCGATGGGCAATTCATTCTCCTAAAATGTGAGAAGATAAAAAGCGGGAGAATGCAATAGCGCTGTCAAAGGGGGGAGCGAGCAAAGCCAGGGCGTAAATCTATGTTTGAGAATGTGAAAACCATACATAAAAAGTGTTTTACAGGGAAATGGCTTTAGTTTAGGAGACTGTCTGATATGACGCGCGCTTTGATCAAGAAGGAGAAGCAATATGACCAGCTTATGGAGAAATGCGGCACTCTGAAACAGGTTTCACTTTAGATCCAGGTTTTACATCAGCTGGAATATAAGAGTCAAAATGGAGAGCTTGATTTGCATGATGGACACAAGCGACCATCTCATTCAATGTGCATTTGTGTTTCATTTGAAATAAAATAATAAATATTAGAGTTTTATCAAATTGACATCAATTGTATATGTATTTATCAACCCAGCCTTATTCTGAAAACGTAGTCCCATGAACGTTTCTGGAATATATAAGGAATATATTTTAATTATTTTTTGTATTTTGTTTGTTCATTACACAATGGTATTGATATTGCTTAAGGCAGTGGTTCTCAAACTGTGGTACGTGTACCACTGGTGGTACGCAGGCTTCTTTCTTGTGGTACGCGGAGGAATTTCTGAATAATTAAAGTTAAAAAAAGAAACACACTTTGAACCCTTTGACGCGTTTGATTTTAATAGTCTAAACCTTTTATTTTATTTTCAATTTTCCAATGTTTGTTATGCATTCTATCATTTGAAGCAAATTTCCTCCCCATATTTGTAACGGTTGTTGGAGGTGTAGCTTGCATTTATATATCCCAATGTTGATAGTTTAATCACTTGCTTTTCTGACACACAAAGCCTACTCTATCATGCAGTAAGCAGATCTAATTACTAATTTAAATATGTAAATCCAGTTCATATATTTAAAATACAAGTTAATGTTTAGATTTTAAAGACAAATAAGTTAATATAAGTTACACAAATACCGCCGAGGTGGCGTTAAGTACTGCGGTAAAAGAAACGTTTTGAACTAGAGACATCTGTATATATACATGCAACATATATGTCAAAAAGAGTTTATATAAGATTATGATGACATACAGCCTATATTTATGAGGTCCAAGGAACTTGACGAATAGGCAAGTTTATAATACTTTATAGTGATAATACTATTTAGTTTTCTTTTGACTTTTTAAGAGCAGTGCCATTTTTAATTAACTTTAAAAGCACATTTTAATTTAAATGTTGACGTTTTATTTATTTTTTTTACCTTTAAGCACAATACAGTTTTCGAACTATTTAGAATGTTAAAAGAGGTTGACAATAATAAGTATTCATAATAATAAGAATTAATCTGCCACGTTTCTGTAGCTGCTTAATCAGGCCTACAGTGCTACTGTATTTTATTACTGGTCATTATGGTGGTACTTGGAGAGCCAATTTTTTCTGAGGTGGTACTTGGTAAATAAAGTTTGAGAACCACTGGCTTAAGGTAAACTATTAACTGAACTTCTTCTGTTGAGTCTGATATGTTTGCATACTAATGATGCATTTTTGCAGAAGTAGAAGTTTCTTGCCACTCACTAACTTTCACGTCTCACTTAGCTTTCCTTTACAATGCGATGTTCTTAAAGGTGTGAAAACCGAATGTTGCAGAGCATGCCTTATCTGATAACAATGCGAGCATACGTGCGCACAGAAGTTTGCAGACAGAGGAAGTAAGATTGTTTGTGGGCACCAGAGGACTGCAGAATGCTTGATAAGTGACGAATTTCACTAAACTCCACCCGTTAATATCAGCTGCTTATATAAGTTAGAGTCAGAAAACGAACATTGTTGCGCACCTCCTGAATGTAACTTTTGCATTGCATTGAGGATAACAGAATTCTGTGAATCGAATTATTCATTTGTATCCAATAAATTGTTACGATTTTTGATATTGAAGAACAACTTCTCCTGACCTTTTTTATTGAACATGCATGGAATTTATTGAATATTCCAACAAGGCCATGAAATACATCGCAGGAGGTACGTATTTTTGCACTTTTTGTTTTCGCCACTGTGTACGTTTTTTGAGAACTCAATTTTCTCTCGCGAGTGCCATTCTGCCTGCTGTTCTCGTGTAAACCCACCAGAGGCCGCTGTCCACTGATTGTTTGACTGACTGAATGACTGACTGACAGACCAAATAAAATGGACTGACTCACCCTGTTCCTTTCCTAAACCCAACCAAAATTTTATCGATTGACCCACCCACACACTTCCCTAAACCCAACCAACAATTTTTAAAAGCAATCCAGAAAAAGAAAAGCCCTCGTCTCGTTTTTACCACATTCTCACCCTGTTATTTACTTGTTTATTTAATTTTTTGGATTCTGTTTTTGTCTTGCCTGCTTTCTGGAACCGTTCTTCACCAGACTCAAACCCCATCGTCATGGTCAACTCCTCTCTGCGTCTCAAGTCTGACGACGAACATGGTGAGCCAACGGGACAAACTGATTGCAGTGGGAGAGTCATCCACATGGAGTTCAGCAGTCAGCTGGTAAGCGCGAAAGGCAATGGTGCCACACCGCCCTGTAGCTTTCGTTTAAAAAATACCTCTGACTACATAATGTGCGGTCTCCAGAAACATACATAGTACGTTTTCAGAATGAGCCTGTGTTGGTATTTTTTATAGAGGGCGTCACGGTGCTGCAGTGGGTAGCACAATCGCCTGACAGCAAGAAGGTCGCTGGTTTGAGTCTCAGCTGATTACTTTTATTGTCAATATTTAAATTTGCTTAATTCTATCCCATGCAAAGCATGCTGGGAACTACAAATCCCTTAACCAGGTAGTTGGACCAACACAATTCCGTCATGTTGTCCCGACACAAAATGCTTAAGTTAACGTAATGGTTTACAAATTTAAGTGAACCTCAACATAAAATGGGGCGCCACAGTGGCGTAGTGAGTAGCACGTTCGCCTCACAGCAAGAAGGTTGCTGGTTCGAGCCTTGGCTGGGTCAGTTGGTATTTCTGTGTGGAGTTTGCATGTTCTCCCCGTGTTGACATGGGTTTCCTCTGGGTCCTCCAGTTTCCCCCCACAGTCCAAAGACATGTGGTATAGGTAAATTGGGTGAGCTAAATTGTTCACAGTGTATGTGTGTAAATGAGTGTGTGTGGATGTTTCCCAGTGATGGGTTGCGGTTGGAGGGGCATCCGTTGCATAAAACATATGCTGGATGAGTTGGGGGTTCAGTCCGCTGGTTCAAGAGAATAGATTTAAATTTAAGCGAAATATTGCAAAAAACTCAAAAATTTCAACTAAATTTGATATATTTTTGTTAGTTTATTTTAGTATATTTTTAATATATTTGTCTGTTTTCATTTTATTTTAGTACAGTATGTCAAGTAAAACTAAACTTATAAGCATTGCTATTTTTGTATTTTGCACTTTTGTTTTATTTGTTTTGTTAAAGGGTCACGAAACCCTCTCAGCAGCGTGTTTTCACACCTCTAGTTTTAAGGTCAGGAAAGTGGGTGTGTCCAGCTCTGTTTAGATGGGAGTGTCAGGGGAGGGAAAGAGAAAGGGTTTGCATAAAAATGGGAGTTTCTATTTTGGCATGCGCTGATTTTCAAACAGGCAAAACAAACACACAGACGCAGGGGAGAAAGACCGTAAACGTGTAAACATGGACATCAGTCATCGAATTATTTGCCAAATTTTTTATTTGTGGACTTTAACTGCAGTTTGGCACTTTCACTTTTATTCAGGAACATTTCCTGCATGTCCCCCGTGACAAACGAGATCTGAGGAACTGCTGGAGAAGTGTTGTTTTAATTGAGTGTTTGATACCGCTCGGCATATGAGAGAAATAAAAAACCCTCCGCAACTTAGATGCACTCAGTAGGTAGCGTCAGAAAGCCGTGTGTGTACACAGAAAGAGTACTGCTGACGATACGAACTAACTTTGCCATCTGAATAAATAGGCCTCCTAACCATCCCCATATCATAATTGGCTTCATCACTCTGTCTCTTCTCCACCAGTCAGCTGGTGTGTGGTGTGTGGTCTGGCGCAATATGGCTGCTGCGCCACTGGTGCTAGATAAGGAGATTCCCCCCAATATGTGCTTTAAGTGTCTAGAAAATTGCTATATAAATGTAAGGAATTATTATTATTATTAGTAGTAGTAGTAGTATTTTTACGTGGTTGCAAACAATTGATATGGGCTGAATTTAAACTGAATTTAAACAAATTAAATGTAGTACTGTTCAGCTTCATTTGTTTGTTTAACTTCAGCCCATATGAAGTTTACAACCACTAACAAATGAGTAAATCCACTTAATCTTTTTTTTCTTTCAGTGTTTTCAGTGTAGTGTGTGATTGTAGACCCTAACTATGATTCATTGGTCTTTCTCCTTATATTCTATGAATTAGCATTGATTTTCCCCCTCTCAGCGGCAGTGCTGTGAGTATTTCTGGATGGAGAAGCGTCCTGCCGATAGTGATGGGTTGTGTTCACCTCTGAGCGCGTTACACTAATAAAAAGCCATCTTTCCAATGCTGTGCCTCCAGCGCTGCTCTAATAACAGCCTGTGTGCAAATAAGGCCCTGGAGCCACTGGACATCCATCACGGCCCTCCTGAGTCACATTACAGGACCCTAATGGCCACTCTGTGTGCGCTTATGATATTCATTTTTAGTGTTTTCTGAAGAGCTTTAATCAGTAATGTGACATTGTCTCTCTGCACTGGACACTCCTCCACCATATTGCTTTTCTTGTAAAGTTTCTACATCACCTCTTCTCTTCTCTTCTCTTCTCTTCTCTTCTCTTCTCTTCTCTTCT
>CAIGQQ010030783.1:21917-48557 GCA_903798035.1 Danio albolineatus | reverse complement strand
CTCTTCTCTTCTCTTCTCTTCTCTTCTCTTCTCTTCTCTTCTCTTCTCTTCTCTTCTCTTCTCTTCTCTTCTCCATTTCTGTTCTCTTTTCATTAAGTCTACCTCTCTTTTCATCTCTTCATTTCTCCTTTTCTCCCCACTTCTCTTCTTTTCTACTCTACATTACTCTTTTTTTCTTTTCTTCTTTTTCTTTTCTTCTCTCCACTTCTCTTCTTTCCTCCTACCCATTCCACCTCTCTTCTCTTCTCCTCTTCTCTTCCCTCTTTTTTCATTAACTCTACCTCTCTTCTCATCTCTTCTTTTCTCCTCTATTTGCCTTCTCTTATCTTCTTTTGTCCTCTGTCCCTTATCTCTCTTCTCTTCTCCCCACTTCTCTTATTTTCTCCTCTATTTCCCTTCTCTTATCTTCTTTTGTCCTCTGTCCCTTATCTTTCTTCTCTTCTCTTCTCCCCACTTCTCTTCTTTTCTCCACTATTCCCTTCTCGTCTTCTTTTGTCCTCTGTCCCTTCTTTTTTCTTCTCTTCTCCCCACTTCTCTTCTTCTCTCCACTATTTCCCTTCTTTTCTTCTTTTGTCCTCTGTCCCTTCTTTTTTCTTCTCTTCTTCCCAGTTCTTTTCTACTCTCCATTCCCCTCCTCTTTTCTTCTTTTCTTCTCTCCACTTCTCCTCTCCACTCTACCTCTCTTTTCTTCTATTTTACCTTTCTCTTCTCTTCTCTTCTCTTCTCTTCTCTTCTCTTCTCTTCTCTTCTCTTCTCTTCTCTTCCCTTCTCTTCTATTTCCTTTCTCTTTTCATTAACTCTACCTCTTTATTACCATCTATTCTTTCCTCCTTTTCTCTTCTAACTTCTCTTCTTTTCTCCTCCATTTCCCTTCTCTTCTGTTGTTTTCACCCCTATTTCCCTTCCCTTTTTTCTTTTCTCATCTATTTCTCTTCTCTTTTCTTCTCTTTTCCTTTCTCCCCACTTCTTCTTTTCTCCTCCATTTCCCTTCTCTTCTGTTGTTTTCTCCCCTATTTCCCTTCCCTTTTTCTTTTCTCCTCTATTTCTTCTCTCTTTTCTTCTCTCCCCACTTCTTCTTTTCTACTCTCCATTCCCCTTCTCTTTTCTTCTCTTCTCCCTACTACTTTTCTTTTCTTTTCTCCTCTCCTTTCCATTCTCTTTTCTTCTTTTTCTCTCTTCTCTACTTTTCTCATCTCCATCTCCCTTTCTCTTTTCTCCCCACTTCTCTTTTTTTATCCTCTCCATTTCCCTTATCTTTTTTCTTCATTCTTTTGTTATCTTTTCTCTCTATTCTACCATTCTATTATTTTCTCCTCTCCTTTACACTTCTCTTCTCTTTTCCTCTCTTCTTTGAAGCTCTGTTTTATTTTCTTCCTTCTAGCCTTCCCTGATTTTTTTTTGCCTCTGTTATTAGTCTATCATTTAGCTCTCCCCCCCCCCCCTGACTCTGTTCAACTCTTCTAATCTTTCCAATCTTCACATATTCTTGTGTCTTTTATCCTGTTTTACCCAACATACTCTTTATTTACCTTCTTCTCATCTCATTTCTCCTAATTTATCTCATATTTTCTCCTCATGCCTTTATTTTGTATGTCTGATTTGTCTCTTATACATCTTATTTCTCAAGTAGCACTTCAACAAGGCTGTATTAGTTATTATTAGTTAATGCATTTACTAACATGATCAAACAATGAACAACACATTTATTGCAGTGTTTATTCCTCTTTGTTAATGTTAGTTAATGATAATAAAGTTGTTCAGTGTAGTTTATGTTAGCTCACAGTGCATTAACTAACAATAACAGACATGAATTTGTATTTTATTAATACAATAATGAATGTTAAACAATGATTAAAAGTATTGCTCATTATGAGTTCAAGTTAGTAAATAAATAACAAACATCACCTAATGAAACCTTATTGTAAATCGACAATTTCTCCAATTTATGTCATTATTCTCTTCTCTTCTTTTATTTAAAGATTTTTTCTTTTCTTTTTTCTGTTCATTTTGTCACGTCCCCAGTTCGTCACTCACCCTCCAAACAGTCACAATCACCAAGACCATCCTCCAGCCGTGCACCATCACCCAATTATTAGCTCATCACCTGATTCCACTCTGCACACCCTTCATAAGCTCGCTTCACCCATTCAGTCTCCGTCGAGTATCACACATGGACACGATCTACCAAGCCTTCCTGAATCCTCTCCTCGATACTCTCCTGTGCTCCTCTACCGCTCTTCATCGTCATCCTCCACTCAGGGAAGTGACTATACCTTACTAGCCTCTGTTTGGATCCCCCTAACCTAAGACTGCCTTTGACTGAACCTGATGTTTGTCTCAACGATGTTACAGTAATAAATATATACTGTTTGCTACATCTGACTCCCTCTCCTTCCTCTGTTCGTGACACATTTCTAGCCTTCCCTGATTTTTTCTCTTTATTTGTCTTTCTTCCCCTATTATTAGTCTATCATTTAACTCTTTTCCTCCCCTCTGACTCCTTTCAACTGATTATTTTTCATTATTTCTTCTAATCTTTCCTCTCTTCACATATTCTTGTGTCTTTTATCCTGTTATACCCAACATACTCTTTATTTACCTTCTTCTCAGCTCATTTCTCCTAATTTATCTCTTATATTCTCCTCATGCCTTTGTTTCGTAAGCCTGATTTGTCTCTTATACATCTTATTTCTCAAGTAGCACTTTAATAAGGCTGTATTAGTTAATGTATTTACTAACATGACCAAACAATGAACAACACATTTATTAAAGCATTTATTCATCTTAGTATTGTGACGACTCCAGTTCGGATGTGGCAGATCCTGATTGGGTGCCTGCTGCCTCACCAACTGATGTTAGAGCATATTTAAAGAGTCTTTGGCTAGCTTCTGAAGGACTGTGTGACTACTGAGACGTCCTCGTGATGATACCTTCTGTTTTCATTTCATAACCTTATGGTTTCGTTTTGTGTTATTGTTTTATGTAGTTAATGCTAGTTATTTTCTTTATCCCTAGACATTTTTGTTGTTCTGTTAGTTTGATGTATAATAAATTAGTTGCATATGTATATCCTCTTGTTGTTTGAGCTCTTTTATGTTGCGATCCAAACGAGCGGGTCGTAACAGTATGAATAATAAAGTTGTTCATTGTTAGTTAATGTAGATAAATACAATTACTAACTTTAATTAATGAGACCTAATTGTAAATTATGACAATTTCTCAATTTTTTTTTATTTTTTTTTTACAATTATGTCTGTTTTATCTCTGATATTTTTATTTCCCCCCCTCATTTCTCAATCACCTAATGCTCTTCTTATCCCTCATCTTATTTCTCCTCTTCCCTCTTCATTCCTCATCTCTTAATCCCCCCCTCATGGCACCTTGTCTCCTCTTTCCCCCCCCCCTAATTTCTTCTCTTTTCCCCGCTCCTCTCACGCGCGCAGAGGCTGTGCTTCGAGCCCTGCCAGCTCTCAGCTCATGTGACCAGATCAACAGATGGCCGGCTACACTCGGGGTCTGAGAAACACGCTCGCACGCAAACACTAGATGTCATTTTGCATTTTTAAATACACGTCACATTCCCCCACCTGCAGAATGTCAGAGTCTGATAGCATCAGCTGCGGCGCGGCTCGCTGTAATAGATTTATTTTAAACAGCCTCCCGCAAAGAGCACGTGTGGAAAACAAGATGAATCGGTCAGATAGTCTGCAGATAAACCGGGCCTTTTAAGCATTTAAGTTAGTCACTTCGGGTTTTGCTATACACATCATCTGGATTGGTCTTTTTTAGGTTGAACAGGTAAGCTTAAGGAATGTTTTGATCAGGTTTTGTGGCATGAGAAGATGATGTTGATGGATCTAATCTTTAACCGCAGTTGAGTTTTCAAAAGCTTTCAGTTTTTGACAGAATTTTTTTTTTACGCCAGTCAGTTTTTCACATCATTTCTCTTTCTAGTTTATCTGAAGACCTTTTTTTTTAACCAATTGACCTCTTTTATTTTATCAACTCGCGAAGTGTATCTTTAAAAAATAAATCAAGGAAATTCTTTGAATGTCTCACATCTTTCTGCCTGTCTTTGCATTTAAATGTACAGGTCGTGTTTGTGGCGCTCGCTTGTGAAACCTGCCAAACTCATCAGGCTGTTTTGACAAGCCTCAGTTGTTTAAGCCGATCATATAGATCACAGGCTTTTTGTTTCTTTCTGGATCGGATCACCTTTAAAAAAAAAATTTCTCAGCTGAGAAATCAAATCATCGACAACGCCTGCTGAAAACAACCCAGAGACATAAAGAAGGTTGTTTAAAAATGCAAGAAAACGACGGCGCTTTTCTAAAAGCTGGCGGATTTGGAGGCGGCAGAGGGCTGTGAACGAACAGCCATCACTCTCCGTGTGCAATTTCATTCATCTAACGAGGAGCGGGGCGATGATAATTGCCTTTAAAGACTGAGGAAGAGAGAAGAGAGGAGCGCAGATAAAAGATACGCACCAAAGAGCACATTAGGACATGGGAGGGGTTGGCAAGACCGCAGAGGCTTCTGGTATAAATAGTCATGAAATAAGAAGTTTCTGCCAAGGATTGAAGTGAAGAAATTCTCTCGGAGGGGCCAGCAGGCCACACCAAATAATCCTTGACTTAGCGTCCCATTCTGAATCCCATATTAGCTACAGAGATTTAAATGTAAATATGCCATTAGGCTGTCATTACAGTGATCAAACTGTGCGCGGCACAGGTCAGGCCCAGCCACTGTTAATTTTGCAGGCAAAAGCTTTTTTTTTTCCCTCCTCTCTTGAAATGTTAATAACTTTCTATTAGTTAATGTACCGTGACTAAAATTCAAATTAGACATAATTTATTTTAATATCTGTGACTAGCTAGCCTGACCATTTAGCAATGGTCTGTAGAAGAATACACGATTGTAAATCGGACTAATTTGCATTGGATGGTTTTAGCACGCCTCGTCTCCTGCGTTTTTCGCCGTTGTGATGAATCATCTCTGATCCTTGAGGTACAACTGTTCTTTAGTGAATATTGCCAACCGTCACATTTAATATATGTCTTTATGAACGCCCGTCGAGGGGGGGGCGGAACTAGAAAATTACCCTGAGGACTCCAGACTATTATGTTAAAATGAATTCATTTCATATTTGGACTGTAATACGGTCCTAAATTACAAGATTGAAATGTCACAATTGTTGAAGTAGACAATCTCTTGTCTCCATTGTTGTCTTTCGAGAGTTTCAGACTCATAATTTGGTATACAATGTAAAAATGGGCTGAAAATAAAATAAGGATTTCTGAAGTGCCCTTTCTTTGCAATCATCTGTGAAACTTAAACCAGTAAATCCTACTTTAGATAAATTTTATTTTCACATTTGTAAATGTTTAAATGCAGAAAATCTAATAAAGTGGTCATGAAACATAAATGATCATTCAAAAGTGAACCACCCCCACCAAAAAGTGTTTGGAGTGTTTGGAGTTTGGAGTTTTCCAGAACACTTACTCTTTCTGCTACTGGTTGGGAAAAAACAGCCCTCAAACTAACACCATAGGTTGAGTTTCTACAAGGGATGGGCGAATCGATCCTGAAGTATAGATATTTTAAACTAAATCAAGTTTATTTTTAACTAAACTTGCATTTTCAATTTACTATAACCTTCTATGTGAAGCTGCTTTGACACAATCCACATTGTAAAAGCGCTATACAAATAAAGGTGAATTGAATTGAATTGAATTGAATTTTCGATACTGGGAATAAATGAATGGGATTGATCCTTAATTAAAGTATCGATCTTTTCTGGGGGGTTTTCTTACTGAGTGATCAGAGATTTTAGAATATCACAATAATTATTGCGCCGCATATTATATAAATATTTACTTGGATCGGAACACGAATGGGAACTATAATATTTTTCCGCTGTATCTCAGCGTTAGCTCACGGCAAAACAGACACCACACACACCAAGTGCAGGTTGTAAAACTCGAGAGCGTAGCTGTGGTCATCATGACGGAACGTAAACAAAGTATAATCTGGAGTTATTTTACTCCAGTAAATAATAATGAGGCTTTGTGTGATAATAATAATAATAATAATAATAATAATAATAATAATAATAATAATAATAATTCATTTCTTTTCGGCTTAGTCCCTTTATTAATCCGGGGTCGCCACAGCGGAATGAACCGCCAACTTATCCAGCATTTGTTTTACGCAGCGGATGCCCTTCCAGCCACAACCCATCTCTGGGAAACACATCCATACATTCTCATTCACACTCATACACTACGGACAATTTAGCTTACCCAATTCACCTGTACCGCATGTCTTTGGACTGTGGGGGAAACCGGAGCACCCGGAGGAAACCCACGCAACCACGGGGAGAACATGCAAACTCCACACAGAAATGCCAACTGGCCCAGCCGGGGATCGAACCAGCGACCTTCTTGCTGTGAGGCGAACGTGCTAACCACTCGGCCACCGTGGCGCCCCAATAATAATAATAATAATAATAATAATAATAATAATAAAGAGGATAAGCATACAAAAATCACAAAAAAATTTTTTTATTTAAGTATTGGTATTGTTATCAATGATATGTGTCTTAAAATACTTGCTATCGGATCGGAAACAAAAATATTGGTATCGCCCATCCCTAGTTTCTACTGTTATGCTGGGCTGGTTGGAATTATAACTTGCGTCTTTCGGATGAGACGTTAAACTGAAGTCCTTGCTCTCTGTTGTCATTAAAAATCCCATGGCACTTCTTGTAAAGAGTAGGAGTGTAACCCTGGTGTCCTGGCCAAATTCTCTTCATCGGCCCTTACCCATCATGGTCTACCAATCATCCCCATCCACCGAATTTGCCTCTATCACTGTCTCTTAATTCCACCTTTAGATGGTGTCTGGTGAGTGCACCATCTTACTACAACAAACAAGATCACCTCAGAGACAAAAACATAAACAGTTTACCTTAAATACTTTAAACTACTAATATCAATATACTTGTTCAATATGTCAGAATAGTACATAAATTGGTGTGTTTATGAAATATATAGTCCAAAAAGCAATTGTACAAAACTTAAAACAGAGTTCACATAAAATGAAAGTGCCAAAGAGTAACGCAAAAAGAAAACAGGTTTCCAGAACACTTACCCTTTCTGTTGCTAGCTGGTAGCTTCGTCCCAAAACTGTACCCATTGGCTGTGTCACTGTTGCTCTGCTGGGCTGATTAGAATGATAAAAAATAAACAGATTGGTGTTTTCACAGCAACTCAGAAACCAAAAAGACACAAAATACCTAAATAAATACTGTTTAAAGATAAAATCATATTTAAATACGATAATTGGTTGCTTAAAGCCTTGGTGCTAATATTGGTATCTGGTGTTGTTGATGCAGCCGAAAGGCAATTCCTGCATTCTGACAGAAAAAAAAAATAGAAATTGGCTGAGAAGAGGCCAGCTGATTCGAAACAGCTGGGAAAGAAGAGGAAGGCTGCCCACTTTGGAAATCTGGGTGACCTCGGCTGGCATGTGAAAGCGCATCTCTTTGGCTGCCAATGCCAAAGCATGCTAAGAGGAACCCTTGGGCCACAGCGCAAGATGGTACCAACGGCCCTTTTGTGGTAAAACTACAGAGATCAGATGTCTGATTTACTGAAGATACTCTTCTTCAAATACCTGAAAATACAATCTTCTAAACCCCTACAGCCAAACATGTTGATGATTTAAAAGAGTAACAGTGTTGTAAAAATTAAGACATACTCACTCATCTTTGTTTACATGTGCTTTACTGGTTATAATTAGGCCCACACGGATTCTGTGTGCGCAGAAATCCACAGATATCTGTAGTTTTTTTTAGTCCATCATTGAGTCTGTTTATGTTTATGTCTCATCTTACTCTCTGCCTAGAAAACCTTGGCCACTTCCGACTGTTTGCTTGCTCCTGATTGGCCTACAGAATTTTAAAAGCCATGACATAACTTCCTTGGCGGTCATCTTGTTTTGGTCACTTGCTTTGTGACATGTTTGTATGCTGTGTTGTGAGTTTTTGTATGTGTTAAAGTTTGTGACTGCTGAGATTTTTTGAGTACTGTTTGTTTTGTGTTTGCTTTGTTTGGGGTACTTTGTAGTACTGGTGAAATGAAGCTTTCTGAACCAGTGAACCGTTCAACTCAATTGTATCGGATTCAATTCAATTCATCTTTATTTGTATAGCGCTTTTACAATATAGATTGTGTCAAAGCAGCTTCACATGGATTACAGTAAATTGAAACAGTGTCAGTCCAGTTTGCAGTGTTGATGTTCAGTTTAGATCAGTTCAGTGTGGTTTAATATTCACTGCTGAAAGTTCAAACACTGAAGAGTAATCCATCGATATCGGATAAAGGTTTGTTACTCAAAGCTTTCCAAATCAGAGCTGGATGAGGCCTATAAATAGATTATAAATGCATGTATAATTTTTTTCTATTATTTTACTATTTTCCCAGGTGTATATCTTCGGTACATACTTTCAGCATTACCTTTGCTTGAAATGACCCGATCTAATCCTGTTTATATGAAATGAGCTGCTGCTCCCGAGCCGGTTGGAGCAACCAGAACTGTTGCCATGACAACAACTCTCGGATGGGTTTTGAAGAACGAAATGATCCTGGATCGTGTCAAATCGTCAATAACCAAATGCAGCTAATTGAGTAATCAATGAACGAAGAACAGACCAGGTAGACGTTTAAAATAAAGGAATTTTTGTTTGTTATTTTGTCGTCTTGTTTTTCATGTTGTGCACTATTCCTAGACGGTGCATAACAGTTTATTTGCTAATGTAAATGTGCGTAAATATATAATTTTTTTCCCAGTTTTTTAATATTCATTTCAGTCAGTTTATTAACTAATATGCAAATGTCTATATTATTTATTCTCAATACAGTTTGTAAAGTAATATTTTGTGTCTTTTAGTAGATATATTATATGAGAAACTTGCTTTGTTTACCAAACAAATGGATCTAACTGGATTTCTATTGTAAATCTTAAATAAAAGTCACTTATGTCTTATGTCTTGTTTAAGTGTTTAGTTACTATACTCTGAATGTCTTGCATTAAAATTAAATTACAATTTGCAAAACAATAATGCATACACTCTCTGAAATAAAGGTATGTGAGCTGTCACTGGGGTGGTACCTTTTCAAAAGGTAAGCATTTGTACTTAAAGGGTCCATATTGGTACCTCAAAAGTATATATTAGTACCTAAAACTTTTAAGAGGAACACTTTTGTACTTTTTAGGTACTAATATGTACCCTTGAGATATTTATATAGACCTTTTAGGTACAAATTTGTACCTTTTGAAAAGGTAACACTCCAGTGACAGATCACATACTTTTTTTTCTGAGAGTGTATAATGGCAAAACACACTGCTTGTTTCTCTAGCAATTAATGTCTAAAAATATTTTTAAGAGTTCAAACTTAGCGGATGATTGATTATGAAACGTGTTTGGCAAGTTAATGGAAGAGATCCCTGAGCTCAGAAGAGCCTGGGGCTCCGTCCCGTTTCATTGGGAGAGAGAGAGGAGTCTGAGCTCAGGTAGGTCTCGAAAGCTACCACGAATTAATTCGCTCAGCCTATTCCTTGATTATTAGGGGTTGCCACGCTGGAATGAACCACCAACTACACCAGCATGTGGTTAAGAGGAGAATATCCAGTACTAAAACTCTCATATACTGTGCCAATTTGGTTTATTCAATTCACTTATACTGCATGTCTTTGGACTGTAGAGGAAACCAGAGCACCCGGAGGAAACCCACGCAAGCACGGGGAAAACATGTAAACTCCACACAGAAACGCCAACTGGCCCAGCTGAGACTTGAACCAGCGACCTTCTTGCTGTGAGGCAACAGTGCTAGCCACTGAGCTGCCATGCCACCATATTCTGGATTAGTCTAGGAAGGAAGGGGTAGATATGAGAGATTCTTCAATGCGAAGATGACTAAGGTAAGGAAATCTGGTTATTTACGTACGTTTATATTTGTATGATTGGTAAATTATTCATTCATTCATATTCTTATCAGTCCCTTTATTAATCCGGGGTCACCATAGCGGAATGAACCGCCAACTTATCCAAAATTTGGTTTATGCAGCGGATGCCCTTCCAGCCGCAACCCATCACTGGGAAAATTGGTAAATCATATGTTAGCGGGACCAGCCCTGCACTCTAAAAAAAAAAAGGTGCTAGATAGCACCAAAACTCGTTCTTTGGCTCGTAATGAGGGGGGAACCTTTTTTGGTGCTATACAGCACCTTAAAAAAAATAGGTGCTATATAGTGCTTTTGTCAAATGGTGCTATATAGCACCTATACTTTAAGGTGCTCATAATGTTACTTTACCATTTCCGCAAATAAAAACCAGCTTAAGAGTTATGAGAATTAGCTATAAGAACAAGTGCTCACCAGTAGTAGTGGTGCTGTATAGCACTTTAAACCCCCCAAAGAACCACTGAAAAACCTTTATGGTGCTTTAAAGGTTCTTTACACAGTAAAAGTGCTATATAGCACCTTAACTACCTTAAAGAACCACTGAAGAACCTTTATGGTGCTTTAAAGGTTCTTTACACAGTAAAAGTGCTATATAGCACCCTGACCACCTTAAAGAACCACTGAAGAACCTTTATGGTGCTTTAAATGTTCTTTACACAGTAAAAGTGCTATATAGCACCCTGACCACCTTAAAGAACCACTGAAGAACCACTGAAGAACCTTTATGGTGCTTTAAAGGTTCTTTACACAGTAAATGTGCTAAATAGCACCTCAAATACTGCAAAGAACTACTGAAGAACCACTGAAGAACCTTTTTTTTTAAATAGTGTGGTCAATAGCAAGCATGAGATCCTCTCGAAATTAGTTTATAAATAATCAACACATACTGTAGTGGTTTAAAAATTAACCTCCTTTAAAATATTTAATATGGTTCTACAACCTAATCAATGCCCATTTAGCAGATATTATTAAAGCTTTAACCTTCTACTGTAAACAATTGAGTCAATTTTCAGTGCATATGCTATAGTAACACGGTTGTGTTAGGGGTCAAGCTCAATTAAAAAAATGTAGAAAAAAAACTACAATAAATGCAAACTGGCAGAAGATCAGCACACATGATTCATAAAGCATGCAATCACAGTCGAAGTATGTTTATAATCAGTTCTCATAAGATTAAGAAAAGTCATGAAGTATCAAGTAGAATCTTTAATGTTAAATGTGTTTCTGACATATTAAAAGGCCTCGGCGTCGGTCGGACCCCCTACAGAACATGAGGGTTAACTCATATTGATTGCTCAAATGAATTCACTGCAGCTGCTCTGATGTGTGCGAGTTTATTGCTTTAACTAAACAGTATGTCTGTTAAATGAATTTACGATGCTATGATGGGGAAGATCGACTTTATAATGAAGGCTGTGAAAGGCCTTTTAAATGTCACCTGACAGCGGAATATCCAGAACAGCTTGTGAACGCACACACGTACACACATTTGTATTGATATCTTTATAGGGACTTCTCATAGGTGTAATTGTTTTTATACTGTACAGACTGTATATTGTATCCCCTCACACCTAAATCCAACCCTCAAAAGAAATAATCTGCATTTGTTCCCCCAAAAAATAAGGAATACAAGGTACAAACACAGATACACACACACTCGCCATATTTACCATATACTACCTGGCAAAAATCGTGGCCTATCCAAGTTTTAAGAACAACAAATAATAACTTGACTTCTAGTTGATTATTTGGTATCAGAAGTGGCTTATATGAAAGGCAAAGGCCTCTAGATTACGCTTAATTTACCAAATTAAACATGATCATGCCTTGATTTTGAGTTATTTAATTAGGACAGTGCGGTCTGACTTTACTTAGACAAAAGTCTTGTCACGTAACAGAAATAATGTCCAGTATAGAATATAAAGTCATGCTGCAGTGGAAACAGAATGAATATTGTGTGTGACTCCCATGAGCTTGGAGGTGTGCATCTATACATCTCTGCAATGACTCAAATAACTTATTAATAAAATCATCTGGAATGGCAAAGAAAGCGTTCTTGCAGGACTCCCAGAGTTCATCAAGATTCTTTGGGTTCATCTTCAATGCCTCCTCCTTCATCTTACCCCAGACATGCTCATTAATGTTCATGTCTGGTGACTGGGCTGGCCAATCCTGGAGCACCTTGACCTTCTTTGCTTTCAGGAGCTTTGATGTGGAGGCTGAAGTACAGTATGAGAAGGAGCGCTATCCTGCTGGAGAATTTGCCCTCTCCTGTGGTTTGTAATGTAATGTGCAGCACAGATATCTTGATATCTCAGGCTGTTGATGTTGTCATCCACTCTGCAGATCTCTCGCACGCCCCCATAACGAATGTAACCCCAAACCATGATTTTTTCCTTCACCAAACTTGACTAATTCTGTGAGAATCTTTGGTCCATGCAGGTTCCAGCAGTATTTGTGATAATTGGGATGCAGTTAAAAACCTACGTTCAGCCAATTTTCCAAATGATCAACTAGAAGCCAAGCTATTATTTGTTGCTCTTACAACTGGGATTAACAACAAGACTTTAGTCAGATAGTTTATACATACATTAATGAACTAACATAGAGAAAATATCTTTCATTGTTTATTTAACCTGAGATTTTCAGATGAGGAAAAATGCCAGAGACAAAGTTTGTTATCAAAAGTAAGGTCTCAATATAACATTTTAACATAAAAACTTATAAGTGTTTCTTAATTCTCAATTTCAGAATGAAATGGTTAAATTCTTGAAGGTATGCTATTCATACTTTTATAGTCTGATTATCATCTTTTATTTGAACACAATTTAACAAATTTATAATTGCTTTAATCTTTCACATTTATGAAAAGGAAAGATCGGTCAAAAATAGAAAATCATGACAATATTTAAATCAGAAATGTCAAGATCAAAATCATCAAGAACCAAACAAATTTCGATAATGCTAACAAACACTACGTTTTTTCGATAGATCAATGTTTATTCATTAATTTTTCTTCGGCTTAGAACCTTTATTTATCAGGGCTCGCAACAGCGAAATGTGAACCAACTTATCCAGCATATGATTTACACAGCGGATGCTCTTCCAGTTGCAACCCAGTCCTGGAAAACACCCATACACACTCATTCACACATACACTACGGCCAATTTTCATTCATTCATTTTCTTTCGGCTTAGTCCCTTTATTCATAAGCGGTCGCCACAACGGAATGAACCGCCAACTTATCCAGCATTTTTATTCTAGTCGAAATAAAACAAATAAGACTTTCTCCAGAAGAAAAAATATTATTAGACATACTGTGAACATTTCCTTGCTCTGTTAAACATCATTTGGGAAATATATATATAAAAAATAATAATTCAAAGGGGGGCTAATAATTCTGACTTCAACTGTATATTTGACAAACAACATTTAATTTCTACAGTTTTTTTTCTTCAGTGAAATCTAGATCTAGCAACATATTTTTGGTTATTGTAGATTTATGTATTGCATTAGTTTTAAAATTAATAATGTCACATGATACTGTTTTAACCACAAGAATGTACATACTATTAGAGATAATTTATTTAGGCCTATAACATAATTAATAACCCAATTAAGGCCTTGATCAAAAAAATAATAATCATCACACACATTCAAGCGCGCTTCCCATTCCTTCCATTATTGTGTGTATAATAATAGCCTGTGTCTGGCAGAAAGAGAGCGAATGGTCTCGGTTGCTCAATCTCCTGCGGACGGAGTCAAAGGCTTCCCACCCCTCCTTCTGGCCGGCCTCAAACGAGCAGCCACAGCGTAGTCTGATCTGCATATGAGTAATATTCATGTGTGAAACACAGCCAACGCAGTCACCCTCCTCTGTTGATTCACATTTCGCAAATCAAACGTCGCCAAAGCAAAGATTACCGCGTTTAGCATTTGGGAGGAAGTTCTTTGTATTTGTGAATGCAGTCTTCGGCGGAACATAAACCTGCATTGATATTAATATTAATGACTATGCTAATGAGTGCGGCTTGATGGGGGGACACTTATTCATATTAGGTTCATTAATGTAATGAATGCATGGCATTATCAGATACTGTGTTCCGGTGTCCTTGATATGCAATGAGGGTTTAAAGAGCAAACGTACGGGGAAGATAGGTGTGTCTAAGCTAAGCTTATATAGCGTGCCGGGTGGGCTGAATGTAGATTTTCACAATGTTCGACATTAAACAAAACTGAGGTAATTTGCATCGGCCTCCGCCTGTAAGACGAGCTAAACTGCTTACCACCATTGAAAACCCATATCTCTGCGAAAGGGCCCAAATATGAGGGTGAAACCAATTTAACTAGTGGCCACCAAAGTCGTTAGCGGAGTGATCAGCATTGAGATTCGGCCCATGTAAGCCTCTTATCAACGGCGCCGTAGAACTCGGCCTCAGTTCTGAATTTCAGAGATATAGCAATACAATAAATTTGACATTTTAAAGCTTTGGCTTTACTTGTTAATTAGAAACTCATTTCAAATTGAACTTGGGGAACTTAATAAGTGCGTATTTGGATCGAGGAGTGTCTCCGGCATGAAAAAAAAAGGGAGGGTGGGAAAAAAAAATCTGAGCGCCTACTTTTATATGAGATTGACTAAAGGTCTAGAATTCTGGGTCATTTTATTTAACTCCTAATCAAGAGGTATTCCAGGTGGGTTCCTTTTTAAGGTGATTTATGGCTGTCATATTGCAGTTTAATTTCTGTGTGGTATGAATCCATGCTCTTTTCATTTAGCTTAATATCACAGAGCCTGTGCTGCATTATCTCTAACCATTAAATAAAACGTGCACGGAAGTCGGTCTGGTAAATTGACAGAGCCAGGGAGGGAAAAGAAATCACGTTTTTTTTTGTAGCCGACAAAGGCCAACGAGCGTGAGGCATTTGGCATGGAGGAGACGCTCGCTACTTTGCATAATATCCCACTAACAGGCAATTAAATCACTGTCCCTCCTCATCCACAGGTGACGGTGACGTCCCACAATATACAATGAAAGTCATCTGAATTGCTCTGAATGGACTCAGTGCTAAACGGTGATCTTGATGAGTGTGAGATTTGTGGTTTGACAATAAATGTCTGGCATTTACAGCAAGTACAATAAATTGACTTCGGTTACGCTCACGTACTTGTGTGATATAGGCAAACAGCTATGTGAAAAACTTGAAATACGAGTGAGACCTTCACCAACATCCTAGATTGTCGATGAAAGCCTGTTGATTGATTTTTATGTGAAGGACTCTACATGTTTTCCAGGACAATACAAAGGATATGATGCTTTCACACATTTCAGATGTGATTACTGAAGAAATGAATGCTTGAAATTTTCATGGTAATGCCAAAAGAGCTATTCTGTACTGTAACATACTGCAAATGTGTCATGCAAAGAAAAGGATTTCTTTGAACCCTTAGCATAGCCAGATGTACACAGTTTATAGCCGCAAAAATACTTTATAATATCACAAGAGTGTTATTTTGCTGGTAAATAATGTTTGAGAATTGCAGAACTTGTGCAAACTCATAACACTATGATCAAATTCTTTTTAAATTTATTAGATATTTTGGAATTCTTTTTCATGTCTGTTGTTTTATATTAGAGGAAAGAGCGCAGCACATATTTTAATTCATCTGAGTATTTTGCTCAGTATCATCAATGCATCTACTGTAGATGTTTATTAATACTGTGTGTAGCTATGGAAAACATTATGAGACCACTTAAACGTCTACTCTGGTTGACACAAATTTAGCTTTTATTCTATAAAACATTTCTTCCAAATAAAAAAAAAGAAATTGTGATTTTTTTTATCAAATAACAAAGAAGAAGGTGACACGGTGGTAGATAGTGCTGTCGCCTCACAGCAAGAAGGTCTCTGGTTCGAGCCTCGGCTGGGTCAGTTGACATTTCTGTGTGGAGTTTGCATGTTCTCCTCGTGTTTGCCGTCGGTTTCCTCCGGGTGCTCCGGTTTCCCCCACAGTCCAAAGATATGCAGTACAGGTGAATTGGGTAAGCTAAATTGTCCGTAGTGTATGAGTGTAAATGAGAATGTATGGATGTTTCCCAGAGATGGGTTGCAGCTGGAAGGGCATCCGCTGCGTAAAACAAATGCTGGACAAGTGGGCAGTTCATTCCGCTGTGGCGACCCCGGATTAATAAAGGAACTAAGCCGACAAAAAAATGAATGAATCACAAAGAAGATTTCATGTTTTCATACGTTTTTAGACAATACGCTGCCAATACTTTAAGAGATCAATATTTGGTGGAATAACCCTGATTTGCATTCATTCATTCATTTTCTTTTTTTAGATTAGTCCCTTTATTAATCAGGGGTCGCCATAACCGCCAACGTATCATATATTTTACACAGAGGATGCCCTTCCAGCTGCAACCTATCACTCACTGCAACTCCATAGACACTCATTCACACACATACACTACAGACAATTTGGCTTACCCAACTGACCCATACCACATGTCTTTGGACTTGTGGGGGAAACCGGAGCAATGGAAAGCCAAAGGAAAGCCATGCCAACATGGGGAGAACATGCAAACTCCACACAGAAATGCCTTCTGACCCAGCCGAGGCTCAAACCAGCGCCCTTCTTGCTGTGTGGCGATCGTGCTACCCACTGCACCACTGTGACACCTATAAAAAACCACAACCACAAAAAACCTTTATCAATATAACTAATTGTCATTTTCTGAAAATGAAAAAGCTCTAAACGGCAATATTTTTAGTTCAAATTTGAAAGTTACATTGAAACAAATAAATATGAACCCTTTTGTTTAAACACATAAATGCAGTGAATCCAGAGAATTGTTATTGTAACTTAATGTATAACCTTAAGAATAAATTAAAATTATGAATGAAAAATAACTAAAGTATAAAACTGTTTCAGCAACAGTTTGTGATGGATTATGATTGGATTGGATTGGATTCTGAAAAATGGGCATTACAATACAGATTACGATCTTGAAAAGTAGGAAAAATCCACCAACTTCGAATGTTATCACTCGATTAAATGGGCGTTATCAGTGGTTATCAACTGATAGATGTGGGTCAGTAGGGGCCTTCTGTGCCTACTAGTAGGCGCAGAAGGCTGTTATCATCCATCCACATGGTTAAGCAGCTATCCTAATAGAGAAACTCCAGATCAGACCTGTTTTTACATTACTGTACGAGTTGAGTTTAGGGTTGGGGTAAGGGTTGTTGTTAATAAAATCCAATAATGGGAAAATTAATAAATTATTTAAATAATTCTCATGGTTAATCAGCTATACTAATAGAGAAGACTCCAGATCCAAATGTGTTTTTACAATACTGTGACGGTGGGGTTTAGGGTTGGGGTAGGGGTAGACGTTAATAAAATGCAATTAATGTGAAATTTAATAAATAATATAAATAATTCTTGTTAACTTCTAGCCACAGCCGTATGTGATCTATAGCTGATTAACCATGTGGATGGATGATAACAGTACTACTAGCAGGCTCAGAAGGCCATTCTGATAACATTCTGATAACATTCAAATCGGCTGGAAAAATCTATGACTTTAGTCTGTATCAAAAATGGAAATTAGCAATATAATTAACAAACTTTTTTGGGGGGGCCTGGGCCAATCATGCCTTCAAACTTTTAGTGTAACACTTCCCAAAAGACATTATAGTTTGAACGGCACCTGTGCTTATGTTAGACTGTTTTTATTATTACCAAGGTTTCCATAATCCTGGACCAGGCTGTATCCCGAGCAGCTGCTGTGGTGGTCATGGAGGAGTGGGGAGCATGAGACTGATTCCTGTAAGGGAAAATTGAACCACTCTGAACTAAACTAAACTGAAATTCAACTCTGAAAACTGGACTGAAATAGTTTCAATTCACTATAATCTTCTATGTTAAGCTGCTTTGACATTGTAAAAGCGCTATAGAAATAAAATGAATTGAAAATTGAATTGAATTTTATTAATGCATATTAGTCTGAGAGTTACAGTATCAAATATAAAGAATCTGCACTTTTTTAAACATAGAACAAGATGTAAAAGCAATCTAAAACATGCATTAAGAAAGTAAACATCAGGGTCAATTTTGAATTCCTGTTGAGCTGTTTAAGACATTTCAGATTAAATGCTCCAATAAATTCAGATAGCAATATCACAGCCAGGCTGAGCCAAGTGTGCTGAAAAATGCCTAATTAACACAGATCCCTCCTGTAGTTTCTCAAACTGCCATCAGATGTAGCATCGCTAGCCCTGCTACCCCCTCGCAGGGATCATCCCACCCCACAGCGAGGGCCTCTGCATGGGGGGAGCTCCATCATTTTACCTCCACGCTCCCGCCACCTCCTCACTAATGGCTGCTCGGGCCATCCAATCAATCGTGTCTCTATTACAGTAAGACTTTCATATCAGCTTGTATTATTATAACACCGGTCAAATTACACTGAACAATCTTTTACCTTTTTTTGCGGGCCGGTTAATGAGTCAAAATTCAATTGAGCAGTCTTTTCATAAGTCTTCTTATTGCATGAAGGCATCAGGCTAAGTAATTAAAAATCACAGGGGGACGCAAATTAATTGAACAGATATTTTAACATCAGAAAGATGGTTCATCTTTTTTATTTATATGAGCTAATGAAACTTATACACAATGCCTAAAACGTGTCGACTTAGAGATAGGTGATGTATAGTTATTTGTTTTTTTAAATGAATAGTCAATGTTTCATTTGAATTAATTGAATTATTCAATTATTTAATTCTAACTATGGGTTTTAAGACAACAACTGAGCAGTCTTTTCACAAGTCTTCTTATTGCATGAAGCTACAGTAAGTAATTTAAAAATCTAATTAATTAAATGAATTTTCTTAACATTAGAAAGTTGTTTAATCTATTTGTAAATACAAGGAACAACTGAAACTTATAGACAATGTCTAAAATGGGTCAACTTAGGGGTAGATCATGAATATTTATAGTTTTTTATGAATATGCAATGTTAAATTTTATTTATGAGCATCTAATTATCTAATTCTAAATAGTATTATGGTATTTAAGATAACAGTTTAGGATCAGAAATTTATGAGTATATAATTTTACCTTAGGATTATGCAATGTTTAATTTGAATGAAAATTGCAGCTCATCTAATCAACCCAGGCTCATTCTGAAAACGTAGTCCCATGTATGTTACTGGAGGATGCAAAATACGTCCTGGGAGGTACGTATTTTTGCACTTTTTGTTTTTGCGAATCCACTAGAGGCCGCTGTGTATGCTTCTTGAGATCTCAAATTTCTCTCACGAGTGCCATTCACGCCTGCTGTTCGCGCGCAGAACCACCAGAGGCCGCTGTTGATTGACTGTTTGACTCACTGAATAATTAATTAATTGACTGACTGACTGACCAACCAATCGACTGACCCACCCTCTTCCTTCCCTAAACCCAAACAAAATTTTATCGATTAACACACCGACACACTTCCCTAAACCTAATAAACAATTTTTAAAAAACAATCTAGAAAAAAAAAGGTCCTTGTCTCATTTTTACCACGTTTTCAGATTTTACCACATTCTCCCCTTGTTATTTACTGGTTTATTTTGTTTTTTGGATTCTGTTTTTGTCTTGCCTGCTTTCTGGAACCGCTCTTCACTGGACTCGAACCCCGTGGTCAACTCCTCTCTGTGCCTTAAGTCCACCAACGAACATAAAGAGCTAACGGGACAAACTGATTGCAGTGCGAAAATCATCCACACGGAGGCAAGCGGTCAGCTGGTAAGTGCGAAATGGAATGCCGTCATACCGCCCTGTAGTGTTTATTTAAAAAATGAAATGCTGCCATACGTACCTCTGACTACATAATGTGTGGTCTCCAGAAACGTACATGGGACTGTGTTGCATCTAATTCAACTACACTGAACAACACTGAAACAACACAACTCTTGAGGTTTTTTTTTGTTGCAACAATTTTATTATTATTATTATTATTATTATTAATAATACATTTATTTAATTTTTTTTTACATCAGATGTATCTCTTGTCTTCATTTTTATATGAGATATAACCTACACAATGCCTACACAATGTCTAAAATTGTAATTTTTAGGATGGCTTAAGTATATTTACTGTTTAAGTATATGATTTTACTTAATGACTATGCAATGTTTAATTTGAATGAAAATCGCATCTCGTTATCTAATTCAACTACACTATGAACAACACTGAAACAACACAATTCTTGAGGTTTTTCTGCAACAACTTAATTGTTTTATGCTCAATCCACTTGGATTTGTTAAAACTACTAAGGTAACTTAATTCCTCCACAAATTATTTGAAACACTGCATTTTTTACAGTGTAGTATTATTTGTTTAAGATAACAGTTTAAGATCAGAACTATTGGTCTTTTTTATATGACCTATCTAATGAATTAATATGCAATGCTTAATTAAAAAAACAACATCATCTAAATCAATTATAGTTACAGTACATCATACAGAACAAACTTTTACCAAGCATTGTGATTTAAACATGATTTGAATAAGCATATCATCAAATGGTCTAAATCTGTTGCACCAATCAAATTTTAGGCATTTTACTCGCATGTTAATAAATCAAAGTTTAATTGGCCAGTCTTTTAAATAAGTTTCTTTATTTTCACACTGTCTATGCTTTAAAAAGTGAAGAACATTAATTGAACAGATTTTTACATCAGATGTATCTCTTATCTCTTGAGTTATAAGTAGGCCCACACGGAATCTGTTTCCGCAGATTTTCAGCCCATCATTGATTCTGTTTATTTACTGGAGTAAACGTGTGTAACTTTATATTTATTCAGTTTTTAATTAAGTTCAGTAATACTGACTAATATGAAAATATTTATATGGTTTATTTACAATACAGTTTGTAGAGTACTGTTTTCTGTCTTTTAGTAGAGACTTTATACGAGAGACTTGCTTTGTTTACCAAATAAAGTGGATCTAATTGGATTTGCATTGTAAACTTTAAATAAAAGTTCAAAATGTATTACTTTTTATTTCATATATTAAGGTTTTAGTTATGATACTCCCAAAATCATTCCGCATAAATCCGCAGATTTTTAACAAAATTTTGCGCAGAAATAGCAAAAAATGTCCGCAGATTCTGTCTGGCCCTAGTTATAACCTACACAATATCTAATGTTTTAATTTTTGGGATGACTTAAGTATATTTACTGTTTCTGCCACTTGTATTCTATACAAATAACAATGTACTACATGTATACATACTGCACACACACACACATATTAATGTAAGTTTGCAATATCAAACAATGTATAGGCTACTTGACAAAATATAAAGACAGCAGCATCATTCATTGCCAAAATATTGCAGATTTCTTTGTATTTAAAAGATAGATCAAGCAAAAATTGCATACCTGTACTTCATTCTGTCACATCAGTCTATAAAACAAGAGAATTAAAGTCAATATTTTATATTAATTCATATTGGCTATGTTTAAGTTGATAATTGTAGCCTACAGTGACTGTCTCAACATAAACAGTTTATTTTCTCAATAAGTGAAGGATTTTCTCCAAAAAAAAAAATAAAAATAAAAAATAAATTCATTATATTCTTTAGCCAAGCCATCTTTAACATCTAAAATGGTAAATAGTGTCCATTACATCTCTCTTTAGTCACGCCGTCATCATCAACTATACAATTGCAGTCTCTTCCCGCGCATTTCCTCTGTGCGCGAAATGTATGATTAGGGCAGCTTGTTAAAAATGGCGGCCTTCACAGAGACTGAAAAAGTGACTCTCGTTCCTAAAGATGGATGGGCGACGGTTCGAAGTCACTGAGCGCTCTGTTTATTTAAAGCCCCGGGATTGTTGGTGAAGGATAATTCTGGTCAGCAGTTGGTAGTCGGTTCGGAGGGAAAAGAGGACCACCGCTAGGCACCTGACAGTGATGGAGCGCGGAAACACTCACGCGCAGATTCATCTTATGGGCCGACGCGGACACGCGCACACGAGACGGGGACGGTGCGTGACCGCGCTCAAACAGAAAAGTTACAGTACCCGTACATAAAATGACTGTGGTGTCAATGAAGGGCGTACGTTTCAAAAGTCTGGGGTAATTAAACATATTTTGCAAGGGTTTTCTGTTCAACACGCTGCATTTAGTTGATCCGTCTGCCAAATTAATTAATTCCCGCATGTTTTATATGGAGCTCAGTGAAAGCAATGGCTTGAAATGTTGCATCATACAAAATGGTAGTAGCCAAATTTGACATCTTACTCCACTTTTAGTCAACATGACTTATAAAGCCTGTATAATTACTGTAGGTAAAATAAACAAATGAATGAATAAATAAGTAAATTTTAATAATAATAAAAAAGGTAATGATTTATAAATAAATAATCCTAAAAGAACTCAGCAGCTATGGAAAAATATAGAAGACCCTGGATTTATATAGATTTGATGACATACTTTTTTTTTATTCTACACTGTAAAAAATAAAGAATCAATTAGTCTTAACAGCGTTTTTAGTTCACTGTAACTTATTAAACGGATTTAATTATGTTCAAACTTAATTTTATAAGATATGTAAGCTGTTTTAAGTCAGTTTAAGACAATATAAGTTTATGGACTTGTAAGGTTAATTTAATTCAGCTTAAAAATTTAAGGCAACCAGGATTTAAGTCTGATTATTTCCCAATGACATTTTTGAATATATAAAATACAGAAAATAAATAAACAATAATATATTTTAAAATTTAATATTTTATTGTAAATTTGTAAGAAATGTCATCAGTAGTTTACATTTTTAAAATACATTTTACATTTAAATTTTAAGTTCAGTGAAAGACTTTATAAGTTATTTATATGTTTTTGTTCTTGCAAAAATGAAGGTCTACTGAAAAAAGCAGACAATTACAAAAACAAACAAAAATTTATGTAATTTAGCCTACTTGCATTTCTGTCCCTTTATTCATCAGAGGTCACCACAGCGGAATGCACTGCCAACTTATCCAACATACTGTATGTTTTACGCAGCGGATGCCCTTCCGGTTGCAACCCAGTACTGGGAAACATCCGTACACACTCAGTCACACTCATACACTACGGCCAATTTAGTTTATTCCATTCACCTATAGCACATGTGTTTGGACTGTGGGGGAAACCGAAGCACCGAGAGGAGACCCACACCAACACAGGGAGAACATACAAACTCCACACAAAAATGCCAACTGACCCAGCCGGGACTCGAACCAGCGACCTTCTTGCTTTGAGGCGACAGTGCTAACCACTGAGCCACCGTGTTGTCGACATGCTACAGTAAATACTGATCAAGAAACTTAAATGATCAATATTTTAGTATAAACCACAATTAATTCAAACAAACAGTATCATAACCATCAATAATTTGCAATATAGCTATTTTCTAACATTAGCAATGCCTCTAGTCAGTTTTCATAAATGTAATGCTTTCAAAAATGTAATTTCTTTAAACAATCGTTTGAATGGTGTGTGTGAATAAACAAAGTCATACACACTTACAAATCCATCTAAATCCACATTAGTTTATAAACACTAACAACTCCCCCTTTGTCATTCTGCAAAAATGACACCTAATTACAGCGGTTTCTCTCTTGGCACAGTCCCATTTATAAATGCTAGAAATCCCCCAGTTAGCTTCATTTAATGCAAACTAAAAATTATCCATGTTGTCCTAACACACACGGATTGGTTAAACTACCATCCTCACTTTTTGCTGCTTGCTCAATTTACTTCAAATGAGCTCATTTTAATTAAGCAAATTGAGCAGGCTGCAACACAAACATTTCGTTTTTATATTTTGAGTAAAGATAGATTGCTTTAGTGACACAAAACACTGCATAATTCATCAAATCCATAGCTGATACTCTCTGATAGCCAACATAGGCTCATTCTGAAAATGTAGCCCTATATACATTTGTGAGAAGTATGTATGGCTGTATTTCGTCTTTAAAACGAACGCTACACTTACCTCTGTATGGACGGCTTTCCCGCTAATACAAGTTTGTCCGGTGGCTTGCAGCTTATGTTGGCGAACCTGAGACGCAGAGAGGAGTTGGCTGCGATGATGGAGTTCGAGTCTGGGCAAGAAGGTAAGACAAAAACAAAAGCCAAAAAATAAAACAAACAAGTAAATAACAGGGTGAGAATGTGGTAAAATCTGAAAATGTGGTAAAAATCAGACAAGGGGTTTTCTTTTTCTGGATTGCTTGTGAAAACACTGTTGGTTGGGTTTAGAGAAGTGGGTGGGTGCTGGTCAATCGGTCAGTCAACAGCAGCATTTGGTGGATTTACACGAGAAGTGCACACGCAAATGGCACTAGGGAGAGAGATTTGATATCTGAAAAAGCGTACACAGCGACCTCTGGTGGAAAACCTGCAAAATAAGTACCTCCTGGGATCTAATAGGTGCTCTCCAGAATTGTATTTAGGGGCACATTTTCAGAATGAGCCTGGATTGCTGAAAGCTGATGCATATGCTGTTGTTTTCCCTCCAAAATGATGTCACTTCCTCTAAACATATTTCAGTAATGTATTTTGTTTGCTAAAGGTTTTATATATTTAAGCTGATTAAACACAATTTAATTGTGAAACTGCATAACATGTTAATAATTGTTTTGATGACCTTATTCTTCAATGTGGAAGTGTACTCATTTTTGTGATTGCTTTAGAACTTACGATTCGTTTGCCTATGGGAGAAATGACTAATAATAAATGGTAGAAAACAATCAAACTACTCGCTCTACAAACAAGTGTGTTCATGACTATACATATAAAGCAGAATAATATAATAAGAAAATGTCAGTTTGCAAAATTAAGCAGCAAAACGAGCTGTTTTTAACGAATAAAAATGAATGAAAGTAAAAGAAAGTGGAAGTCTTGAGCTAAAAAGATTCAAATGGCTGCGCCCGCTGATACACGGAGAATAAGGTCAATTCTTTAAGTTCTGATAACATTTCTTCCCGATGTCATTTTCTGAAACCATATACATTATAAACCAAAAACCCTCCAAAATTTCCCTCCAAAATTCCCTCCCTCGTTTCCTCTAGACATATGTCAACATAGTATTTTGTTTTGCTAACGGTATGAAAGGGGTGTTCATTTTTATATATTTAAGCTGATCGAACACAATTACTTTGTGAAGTTGCATAACATTAATATTAGTTTTATTCTTTAAAGTCTGAAAACATTCTTTCCCAATGTCATCTTGTGAAAAAAAAAAAATCATCAATACGTCAATACTTCCAAATACGTCAATATTGTGTTTTGTTTGGTAAAGGGATTAAAAGGTGTGTCTATTTTATATATTTAAGCTGATCGAACACAATTTAATTGTTAAATTGCATAAAATGTTAATATTTGTTTTATTCTTCAAAGTCTGATAACATTTTTTCCCAATGAAATTTTCTGAAAATAAAAAAATATATAATAATATACATTTAAATGCTATTATTGATAACATGTTTGTTGTCGTTTTAAGTGATGCAAAACACATAATTAAATCCACAGCTTATACTGTTAGCTGATACTGATAGCTAATGCATGTGATGTTGTTTTCCCTCCAAAATGATGTCACTTCTTCTAGAAATATGTCAGTATTGTCTTTTATTTGCTAATTGAATTGAAATGGGTGTCTATTTTATATATTTGATCAAATTGAACACACAAATGCTACTATTTGATTTATTCTTTAAATTCTAAATATTTTTTTCCCCATGTCATTTTATATAAATATATTATTATTATTAATAATAATAATAATAATAATAATAATAATAATATACATTTTTAAATGCTCTAATTGACAACATGTTTATTATAGTTTTTGTTTTAGTGACACAAAACACATATCAAATCCACTGCTGATACTGTGATAGCTGATGCATGTGCTGTTGTTTTCCCTCCAAAACGATGTCACGGATCTAGAAAATACGTCAATATTGTCTTTTGTTTGGTAAAGGGATTGAAAAGGGTGTCAATTTGATATATTTAAGCTGATTGAACACAGTTAAATTGTTAAATTGACAAAAATGTTAAAATTTGTTTTATTCTTCAAAGTCTGATAACATTTCTTCCCAATGTCATTTTCTGAAAAAAATAAATAAATACAGTATACAAACAATACTAATGCATTTATTGAATGCTCCAATTGACATGTTTACTGTTCTTTTTGTTATAGTGATGCAAAGTGCAAAGTGCACATCAAATGCACAGCTGATACTGCTATAGCTGATGCATGTGCTGTTTTTACCTCCAAAATTATGTCACTTCCTTTAGAATTATGTCAGTATTGTCTTTTTGTTTAAGCAAATTGAACACAATTGCATTGTGAAATCGCATAAAATGCTGTTTTTTGTATTATTTTTTAAATTCTAAATATTTTCCCCCATGTCATTTTATCAAAATGTATTAGTAATTATAATAATATACATTTTTAAATGCTCTAATTGATAACGTTTATTGTAGTTTTGTTTTAGTGACACAAAACACACAATTAATCAAATCCTAATACTGTGATAGCTGAGGCAAGTGCTGTTGTTTTCCCTCCAAAA
>CAIGQQ010030782.1:21917-48441 GCA_903798035.1 Danio albolineatus | reverse complement strand
CTCTTCTCTTCTCTTCTCTTCTCTTCTCTTCTCTTCTCTTCTCTTCTCTTCTCTTCTCTTCTCTTCTCTTCTCCATTTCTGTTCTCTTTTCATTAAGTCTACCTCTCTTTTCATCTCTTCATTTCTCCTTTTCTCCCCACTTCTCTTCTTTTCTACTCTACATTACTCTTTTTTTCTTTTCTTCTTTTTCTTTTCTTCTCTCCACTTCTCTTCTTTCCTCCTACCCATTCCACCTCTCTTCTCTTCTCCTCTTCTCTTCCCTCTTTTTTCATTAACTCTACCTCTCTTCTCATCTCTTCTTTTCTCCTCTATTTGCCTTCTCTTATCTTCTTTTGTCCTCTGTCCCTTATCTCTCTTCTCTTCTCCCCACTTCTCTTATTTTCTCCTCTATTTCCCTTCTCTTATCTTCTTTTGTCCTCTGTCCCTTATCTTTCTTCTCTTCTCTTCTCCCCACTTCTCTTCTTTTCTCCACTATTCCCTTCTCGTCTTCTTTTGTCCTCTGTCCCTTCTTTTTTCTTCTCTTCTCCCCACTTCTCTTCTTCTCTCCACTATTTCCCTTCTTTTCTTCTTTTGTCCTCTGTCCCTTCTTTTTTCTTCTCTTCTTCCCAGTTCTTTTCTACTCTCCATTCCCCTCCTCTTTTCTTCTTTTCTTCTCTCCACTTCTCCTCTCCACTCTACCTCTCTTTTCTTCTATTTTCCCTTTCTCTTCTCTTCTCTTCTCTTCTCTTCTCTTCTCTTCTCTTCTCTTCTCTTCTCTTCTCTTCCCTTCTCTTCTATTTCCTTTCTCTTTTCATTAACTCTACCTCTTTATTACCATCTATTCTTTCCTCCTTTTCTCTTCTAACTTCTCTTCTTTTCTCCTCCATTTCCCTTCTCTTCTGTTGTTTTCTCCCCTATTTCCCTTCCCTTTTTCTTTTCTCCTCTATTTCTTCTCTCTTTTCTTCTCTCCCCCCTTCTTCTTTTCTACTCTCCATTCCCCTTCTCTTTTCTTCTCTTCTCCCTACTACTTTTCTTTTCTTTTCTCCTCTCCTTTCCATTCTCTTTTCTTCTTTTTCTCTCTTCTCTACTTTTCTCATCTCCATCTCCCTTTCTCTTTTCTCCCCACTTCTCTTTTTTTATCCTCTCCATTTCCCTTATCTTTTTTCTTCATTCTTTTGTTATCTTTTCTCTCTATTCTACCATTCTATTATTTTCTCCTCTCCTTTACACTTCTCTTCTCTTTTCCTCTCTTCTTTGAAGCTCTGTTTTATTTTCTTCCTTCTAGCCTTCCCTGATTTTTTTTTGCCTCTGTTATTAGTCTATCATTTAGCTCTCCCCCCCCCCCTGACTCTGTTCAACTCTTCTAATCTTTCCAATCTTCACATATTCTTGTGTCTTTTATCCTGTTTTACCCAACATACTCTTTATTTACCTTCTTCTCATCTCATTTCTCCTAATTTATCTCATATTTTCTCCTCATGCCTTTATTTTGTATGTCTGATTTGTCTCTTATACATCTTATTTCTCAAGTAGCACTTCAACAAGGCTGTATTAGTTATTATTAGTTAATGCATTTACTAACATGATCAAACAATGAACAACACATTTATTGCAGTGTTTATTCCTCTTTGTTAATGTTAGTTAATGATAATAAAGTTGTTCAGTGTAGTTTATGTTAGCTCACAGTGCATTAACTAACAATAACAGACATGAATTTGTATTTTATTAATACAATAATGAATGTTAAACAATGATTAAAAGTATTGCTCATTATGAGTTCAAGTTAGTAAATAAATAACAAACATCACCTAATGAAACCTTATTGTAAATCGACAATTTCTCCAATTTATGTCATTATTCTCTTCTCTTCTTTTATTTAAAGATTTTTTCTTTTCTTTTTTCTGTTCATTTTGTCACGTCCCCAGTTCGTCACTCACCCTCCAAACAGTCACAATCACCAAGACCATCCTCCAGCCGTGCACCATCACCCAATTATTAGCTCATCACCTGATTCCACTCTGCACACCCTTCATAAGCTCGCTTCACCCATTCAGTCTCCGTCGAGTATCACACATGGACACGATCTACCAAGCCTTCCTGAATCCTCTCCTCGATACTCTCCTGTGCTCCTCTACCGCTCTTCATCGTCATCCTCCACTCAGGGAAGTGACTATACCTTACTAGCCTCTGTTTGGATCCCCCTAACCTAAGACTGCCTTTGACTGAACCTGATGTTTGTCTCAACGATGTTACAGTAATAAATATATACTGTTTGCTACATCTGACTCCCTCTCCTTCCTCTGTTCGTGACACATTTCTAGCCTTCCCTGATTTTTTCTCTTTATTTGTCTTTCTTCCCCTATTATTAGTCTATCATTTAACTCTTTTCCTCCCCTCTGACTCCTTTCAACTGATTATTTTTCATTATTTCTTCTAATCTTTCCTCTCTTCACATATTCTTGTGTCTTTTATCCTGTTATACCCAACATACTCTTTATTTACCTTCTTCTCAGCTCATTTCTCCTAATTTATCTCTTATATTCTCCTCATGCCTTTGTTTCGTAAGCCTGATTTGTCTCTTATACATCTTATTTCTCAAGTAGCACTTTAATAAGGCTGTATTAGTTAATGTATTTACTAACATGACCAAACAATGAACAACACATTTATTAAAGCATTTATTCATCTTAGTATTGTGACGACTCCAGTTCGGATGTGGCAGATCCTGATTGGGTGCCTGCTGCCTCACCAACTGATGTTAGAGCATATTTAAAGAGTCTTTGGCTAGCTTCTGAAGGACTGTGTGACTACTGAGACGTCCTCGTGATGATACCTTCTGTTTTCATTTCATAACCTTATGGTTTCGTTTTGTGTTATTGTTTTATGTAGTTAATGCTAGTTATTTTCTTTATCCCTAGACATTTTTGTTGTTCTGTTAGTTTGATGTATAATAAATTAGTTGCATATGTATATCCTCTTGTTGTTTGAGCTCTTTTATGTTGCGATCCAAACGAGCGGGTCGTAACAGTATGAATAATAAAGTTGTTCATTGTTAGTTAATGTAGATAAATACAATTACTAACTTTAATTAATGAGACCTAATTGTAAATTATGACAATTTCTCAATTTTTTTTTATTTTTTTTTTACAATTATGTCTGTTTTATCTCTGATATTTTTATTTCCCCCCCTCATTTCTCAATCACCTAATGCTCTTCTTATCCCTCATCTTATTTCTCCTCTTCCCTCTTCATTCCTCATCTCTTAATCCCCCCCTCATGGCACCTTGTCTCCTCTTTCCCCCCCCCCTAATTTCTTCTCTTTTCCCCGCTCCTCTCACGCGCGCAGAGGCTGTGCTTCGAGCCCTGCCAGCTCTCAGCTCATGTGACCAGATCAACAGATGGCCGGCTACACTCGGGGTCTGAGAAACACGCTCGCACGCAAACACTAGATGTCATTTTGCATTTTTAAATACACGTCACATTCCCCCACCTGCAGAATGTCAGAGTCTGATAGCATCAGCTGCGGCGCGGCTCGCTGTAATAGATTTATTTTAAACAGCCTCCCGCAAAGAGCACGTGTGGAAAACAAGATGAATCGGTCAGATAGTCTGCAGATAAACCGGGCCTTTTAAGCATTTAAGTTAGTCACTTCGGGTTTTGCTATACACATCATCTGGATTGGTCTTTTTTAGGTTGAACAGGTAAGCTTAAGGAATGTTTTGATCAGGTTTTGTGGCATGAGAAGATGATGTTGATGGATCTAATCTTTAACCGCAGTTGAGTTTTCAAAAGCTTTCAGTTTTTGACAGAATTTTTTTTTTACGCCAGTCAGTTTTTCACATCATTTCTCTTTCTAGTTTATCTGAAGACCTTTTTTTTTAACCAATTGACCTCTTTTATTTTATCAACTCGCGAAGTGTATCTTTAAAAAATAAATCAAGGAAATTCTTTGAATGTCTCACATCTTTCTGCCTGTCTTTGCATTTAAATGTACAGGTCGTGTTTGTGGCGCTCGCTTGTGAAACCTGCCAAACTCATCAGGCTGTTTTGACAAGCCTCAGTTGTTTAAGCCGATCATATAGATCACAGGCTTTTTGTTTCTTTCTGGATCGGATCACCTTTAAAAAAAAAATTTCTCAGCTGAGAAATCAAATCATCGACAACGCCTGCTGAAAACAACCCAGAGACATAAAGAAGGTTGTTTAAAAATGCAAGAAAACGACGGCGCTTTTCTAAAAGCTGGCGGATTTGGAGGCGGCAGAGGGCTGTGAACGAACAGCCATCACTCTCCGTGTGCAATTTCATTCATCTAACGAGGAGCGGGGCGATGATAATTGCCTTTAAAGACTGAGGAAGAGAGAAGAGAGGAGCGCAGATAAAAGATACGCACCAAAGAGCACATTAGGACATGGGAGGGGTTGGCAAGACCGCAGAGGCTTCTGGTATAAATAGTCATGAAATAAGAAGTTTCTGCCAAGGATTGAAGTGAAGAAATTCTCTCGGAGGGGCCAGCAGGCCACACCAAATAATCCTTGACTTAGCGTCCCATTCTGAATCCCATATTAGCTACAGAGATTTAAATGTAAATATGCCATTAGGCTGTCATTACAGTGATCAAACTGTGCGCGGCACAGGTCAGGCCCAGCCACTGTTAATTTTGCAGGCAAAAGCTTTTTTTTTTCCCTCCTCTCTTGAAATGTTAATAACTTTCTATTAGTTAATGTACCGTGACTAAAATTCAAATTAGACATAATTTATTTTAATATCTGTGACTAGCTAGCCTGACCATTTAGCAATGGTCTGTAGAAGAATACACGATTGTAAATCGGACTAATTTGCATTGGATGGTTTTAGCACGCCTCGTCTCCTGCGTTTTTCGCCGTTGTGATGAATCATCTCTGATCCTTGAGGTACAACTGTTCTTTAGTGAATATTGCCAACCGTCACATTTAATATATGTCTTTATGAACGCCCGTCGAGGGGGGGGGCGGAACTAGAAAATTACCCTGAGGACTCCAGACTATTATGTTAAAATGAATTCATTTCATATTTGGACTGTAATACGGTCCTAAATTACAAGATTGAAATGTCACAATTGTTGAAGTAGACAATCTCTTGTCTCCATTGTTGTCTTTCGAGAGTTTCAGACTCATAATTTGGTATACAATGTAAAAATGGGCTGAAAATAAAATAAGGATTTCTGAAGTGCCCTTTCTTTGCAATCATCTGTGAAACTTAAACCAGTAAATCCTACTTTAGATAAATTTTATTTTCACATTTGTAAATGTTTAAATGCAGAAAATCTAATAAAGTGGTCATGAAACATAAATGATCATTCAAAAGTGAACCACCCCCACCAAAAAGTGTTTGGAGTGTTTGGAGTTTGGAGTTTTCCAGAACACTTACTCTTTCTGCTACTGGTTGGGAAAAAACAGCCCTCAAACTAACACCATAGGTTGAGTTTCTACAAGGGATGGGCGAATCGATCCTGAAGTATAGATATTTTAAACTAAATCAAGTTTATTTTTAACTAAACTTGCATTTTCAATTTACTATAACCTTCTATGTGAAGCTGCTTTGACACAATCCACATTGTAAAAGCGCTATACAAATAAAGGTGAATTGAATTGAATTGAATTGAATTTTCGATACTGGGAATAAATGAATGGGATTGATCCTTAATTAAAGTATCGATCTTTTCTGGGGGGTTTTCTTACTGAGTGATCAGAGATTTTAGAATATCACAATAATTATTGCGCCGCATATTATATAAATATTTACTTGGATCGGAACACGAATGGGAACTATAATATTTTTCCGCTGTATCTCAGCGTTAGCTCACGGCAAAACAGACACCACACACACCAAGTGCAGGTTGTAAAACTCGAGAGCGTAGCTGTGGTCATCATGACGGAACGTAAACAAAGTATAATCTGGAGTTATTTTACTCCAGTAAATAATAATGAGGCTTTGTGTGATAATAATAATAATAATAATAATAATAATAATAATAATAATAATAATAATAATTCATTTCTTTTCGGCTTAGTCCCTTTATTAATCCGGGGTCGCCACAGCGGAATGAACCGCCAACTTATCCAGCATTTGTTTTACGCAGCGGATGCCCTTCCAGCCACAACCCATCTCTGGGAAACACATCCATACATTCTCATTCACACTCATACACTACGGACAATTTAGCTTACCCAATTCACCTGTACCGCATGTCTTTGGACTGTGGGGGAAACCGGAGCACCCGGAGGAAACCCACGCAACCACGGGGAGAACATGCAAACTCCACACAGAAATGCCAACTGGCCCAGCCGGGGATCGAACCAGCGACCTTCTTGCTGTGAGGCGAACGTGCTAACCACTCGGCCACCGTGGCGCCCCAATAATAATAATAATAATAATAATAATAATAATAATAAAGAGGATAAGCATACAAAAATCACAAAAAAATTTTTTTATTTAAGTATTGGTATTGTTATCAATGATATGTGTCTTAAAATACTTGCTATCGGATCGGAAACAAAAATATTGGTATCGCCCATCCCTAGTTTCTACTGTTATGCTGGGCTGGTTGGAATTATAACTTGCGTCTTTCGGATGAGACGTTAAACTGAAGTCCTTGCTCTCTGTTGTCATTAAAAATCCCATGGCACTTCTTGTAAAGAGTAGGAGTGTAACCCTGGTGTCCTGGCCAAATTCTCTTCATCGGCCCTTACCCATCATGGTCTACCAATCATCCCCATCCACCGAATTTGCCTCTATCACTGTCTCTTAATTCCACCTTTAGATGGTGTCTGGTGAGTGCACCATCTTACTACAACAAACAAGATCACCTCAGAGACAAAAACATAAACAGTTTACCTTAAATACTTTAAACTACTAATATCAATATACTTGTTCAATATGTCAGAATAGTACATAAATTGGTGTGTTTATGAAATATATAGTCCAAAAAGCAATTGTACAAAACTTAAAACAGAGTTCACATAAAATGAAAGTGCCAAAGAGTAACGCAAAAAGAAAACAGGTTTCCAGAACACTTACCCTTTCTGTTGCTAGCTGGTAGCTTCGTCCCAAAACTGTACCCATTGGCTGTGTCACTGTTGCTCTGCTGGGCTGATTAGAATGATAAAAAATAAACAGATTGGTGTTTTCACAGCAACTCAGAAACCAAAAAGACACAAAATACCTAAATAAATACTGTTTAAAGATAAAATCATATTTAAATACGATAATTGGTTGCTTAAAGCCTTGGTGCTAATATTGGTATCTGGTGTTGTTGATGCAGCCGAAAGGCAATTCCTGCATTCTGACAGAAAAAAAAAATAGAAATTGGCTGAGAAGAGGCCAGCTGATTCGAAACAGCTGGGAAAGAAGAGGAAGGCTGCCCACTTTGGAAATCTGGGTGACCTCGGCTGGCATGTGAAAGCGCATCTCTTTGGCTGCCAATGCCAAAGCATGCTAAGAGGAACCCTTGGGCCACAGCGCAAGATGGTACCAACGGCCCTTTTGTGGTAAAACTACAGAGATCAGATGTCTGATTTACTGAAGATACTCTTCTTCAAATACCTGAAAATACAATCTTCTAAACCCCTACAGCCAAACATGTTGATGATTTAAAAGAGTAACAGTGTTGTAAAAATTAAGACATACTCACTCATCTTTGTTTACATGTGCTTTACTGGTTATAATTAGGCCCACACGGATTCTGTGTGCGCAGAAATCCACAGATATCTGTAGTTTTTTTTAGTCCATCATTGAGTCTGTTTATGTTTATGTCTCATCTTACTCTCTGCCTAGAAAACCTTGGCCACTTCCGACTGTTTGCTTGCTCCTGATTGGCCTACAGAATTTTAAAAGCCATGACATAACTTCCTTGGCGGTCATCTTGTTTTGGTCACTTGCTTTGTGACATGTTTGTATGCTGTGTTGTGAGTTTTTGTATGTGTTAAAGTTTGTGACTGCTGAGATTTTTTGAGTACTGTTTGTTTTGTGTTTGCTTTGTTTGGGGTACTTTGTAGTACTGGTGAAATGAAGCTTTCTGAACCAGTGAACCGTTCAACTCAATTGTATCGGATTCAATTCAATTCATCTTTATTTGTATAGCGCTTTTACAATATAGATTGTGTCAAAGCAGCTTCACATGGATTACAGTAAATTGAAACAGTGTCAGTCCAGTTTGCAGTGTTGATGTTCAGTTTAGATCAGTTCAGTGTGGTTTAATATTCACTGCTGAAAGTTCAAACACTGAAGAGTAATCCATCGATATCGGATAAAGGTTTGTTACTCAAAGCTTTCCAAATCAGAGCTGGATGAGGCCTATAAATAGATTATAAATGCATGTATAATTTTTTTCTATTATTTTACTATTTTCCCAGGTGTATATCTTCGGTACATACTTTCAGCATTACCTTTGCTTGAAATGACCCGATCTAATCCTGTTTATATGAAATGAGCTGCTGCTCCCGAGCCGGTTGGAGCAACCAGAACTGTTGCCATGACAACAACTCTCGGATGGGTTTTGAAGAACGAAATGATCCTGGATCGTGTCAAATCGTCAATAACCAAATGCAGCTAATTGAGTAATCAATGAACGAAGAACAGACCAGGTAGACGTTTAAAATAAAGGAATTTTTGTTTGTTATTTTGTCGTCTTGTTTTTCATGTTGTGCACTATTCCTAGACGGTGCATAACAGTTTATTTGCTAATGTAAATGTGCGTAAATATATAATTTTTTTCCCAGTTTTTTAATATTCATTTCAGTCAGTTTATTAACTAATATGCAAATGTCTATATTATTTATTCTCAATACAGTTTGTAAAGTAATATTTTGTGTCTTTTAGTAGATATATTATATGAGAAACTTGCTTTGTTTACCAAACAAATGGATCTAACTGGATTTCTATTGTAAATCTTAAATAAAAGTCACTTATGTCTTATGTCTTGTTTAAGTGTTTAGTTACTATACTCTGAATGTCTTGCATTAAAATTAAATTACAATTTGCAAAACAATAATGCATACACTCTCTGAAATAAAGGTATGTGAGCTGTCACTGGGGTGGTACCTTTTCAAAAGGTAAGCATTTGTACTTAAAGGGTCCATATTGGTACCTCAAAAGTATATATTAGTACCTAAAACTTTTAAGAGGAACACTTTTGTACTTTTTAGGTACTAATATGTACCCTTGAGATATTTATATAGACCTTTTAGGTACAAATTTGTACCTTTTGAAAAGGTAACACTCCAGTGACAGATCACATACTTTTTTTTCTGAGAGTGTATAATGGCAAAACACACTGCTTGTTTCTCTAGCAATTAATGTCTAAAAATATTTTTAAGAGTTCAAACTTAGCGGATGATTGATTATGAAACGTGTTTGGCAAGTTAATGGAAGAGATCCCTGAGCTCAGAAGAGCCTGGGGCTCCGTCCCGTTTCATTGGGAGAGAGAGAGGAGTCTGAGCTCAGGTAGGTCTCGAAAGCTACCACGAATTAATTCGCTCAGCCTATTCCTTGATTATTAGGGGTTGCCACGCTGGAATGAACCACCAACTACACCAGCATGTGGTTAAGAGGAGAATATCCAGTACTAAAACTCTCATATACTGTGCCAATTTGGTTTATTCAATTCACTTATACTGCATGTCTTTGGACTGTAGAGGAAACCAGAGCACCCGGAGGAAACCCACGCAAGCACGGGGAAAACATGTAAACTCCACACAGAAACGCCAACTGGCCCAGCTGAGACTTGAACCAGCGACCTTCTTGCTGTGAGGCAACAGTGCTAGCCACTGAGCTGCCATGCCACCATATTCTGGATTAGTCTAGGAAGGAAGGGGTAGATATGAGAGATTCTTCAATGCGAAGATGACTAAGGTAAGGAAATCTGGTTATTTACGTACGTTTATATTTGTATGATTGGTAAATTATTCATTCATTCATATTCTTATCAGTCCCTTTATTAATCCGGGGTCACCATAGCGGAATGAACCGCCAACTTATCCAAAATTTGGTTTATGCAGCGGATGCCCTTCCAGCCGCAACCCATCACTGGGAAAATTGGTAAATCATATGTTAGCGGGACCAGCCCTGCACTCTAAAAAAAAAAAGGTGCTAGATAGCACCAAAACTCGTTCTTTGGCTCGTAATGAGGGGGGAACCTTTTTTGGTGCTATACAGCACCTTAAAAAAAATAGGTGCTATATAGTGCTTTTGTCAAATGGTGCTATATAGCACCTATACTTTAAGGTGCTCATAATGTTACTTTACCATTTCCGCAAATAAAAACCAGCTTAAGAGTTATGAGAATTAGCTATAAGAACAAGTGCTCACCAGTAGTAGTGGTGCTGTATAGCACTTTAAACCCCCCAAAGAACCACTGAAAAACCTTTATGGTGCTTTAAAGGTTCTTTACACAGTAAAAGTGCTATATAGCACCTTAACTACCTTAAAGAACCACTGAAGAACCTTTATGGTGCTTTAAAGGTTCTTTACACAGTAAAAGTGCTATATAGCACCCTGACCACCTTAAAGAACCACTGAAGAACCTTTATGGTGCTTTAAATGTTCTTTACACAGTAAAAGTGCTATATAGCACCCTGACCACCTTAAAGAACCACTGAAGAACCACTGAAGAACCTTTATGGTGCTTTAAAGGTTCTTTACACAGTAAATGTGCTAAATAGCACCTCAAATACTGCAAAGAACTACTGAAGAACCACTGAAGAACCTTTTTTTTTAAATAGTGTGGTCAATAGCAAGCATGAGATCCTCTCGAAATTAGTTTATAAATAATCAACACATACTGTAGTGGTTTAAAAATTAACCTCCTTTAAAATATTTAATATGGTTCTACAACCTAATCAATGCCCATTTAGCAGATATTATTAAAGCTTTAACCTTCTACTGTAAACAATTGAGTCAATTTTCAGTGCATATGCTATAGTAACACGGTTGTGTTAGGGGTCAAGCTCAATTAAAAAAATGTAGAAAAAAAACTACAATAAATGCAAACTGGCAGAAGATCAGCACACATGATTCATAAAGCATGCAATCACAGTCGAAGTATGTTTATAATCAGTTCTCATAAGATTAAGAAAAGTCATGAAGTATCAAGTAGAATCTTTAATGTTAAATGTGTTTCTGACATATTAAAAGGCCTCGGCGTCGGTCGGACCCCCTACAGAACATGAGGGTTAACTCATATTGATTGCTCAAATGAATTCACTGCAGCTGCTCTGATGTGTGCGAGTTTATTGCTTTAACTAAACAGTATGTCTGTTAAATGAATTTACGATGCTATGATGGGGAAGATCGACTTTATAATGAAGGCTGTGAAAGGCCTTTTAAATGTCACCTGACAGCGGAATATCCAGAACAGCTTGTGAACGCACACACGTACACACATTTGTATTGATATCTTTATAGGGACTTCTCATAGGTGTAATTGTTTTTATACTGTACAGACTGTATATTGTATCCCCTCACACCTAAATCCAACCCTCAAAAGAAATAATCTGCATTTGTTCCCCCAAAAAATAAGGAATACAAGGTACAAACACAGATACACACACACTCGCCATATTTACCATATACTACCTGGCAAAAATCGTGGCCTATCCAAGTTTTAAGAACAACAAATAATAACTTGACTTCTAGTTGATTATTTGGTATCAGAAGTGGCTTATATGAAAGGCAAAGGCCTCTAGATTACGCTTAATTTACCAAATTAAACATGATCATGCCTTGATTTTGAGTTATTTAATTAGGACAGTGCGGTCTGACTTTACTTAGACAAAAGTCTTGTCACGTAACAGAAATAATGTCCAGTATAGAATATAAAGTCATGCTGCAGTGGAAACAGAATGAATATTGTGTGTGACTCCCATGAGCTTGGAGGTGTGCATCTATACATCTCTGCAATGACTCAAATAACTTATTAATAAAATCATCTGGAATGGCAAAGAAAGCGTTCTTGCAGGACTCCCAGAGTTCATCAAGATTCTTTGGGTTCATCTTCAATGCCTCCTCCTTCATCTTACCCCAGACATGCTCATTAATGTTCATGTCTGGTGACTGGGCTGGCCAATCCTGGAGCACCTTGACCTTCTTTGCTTTCAGGAGCTTTGATGTGGAGGCTGAAGTACAGTATGAGAAGGAGCGCTATCCTGCTGGAGAATTTGCCCTCTCCTGTGGTTTGTAATGTAATGTGCAGCACAGATATCTTGATATCTCAGGCTGTTGATGTTGTCATCCACTCTGCAGATCTCTCGCACGCCCCCATAACGAATGTAACCCCAAACCATGATTTTTTCCTTCACCAAACTTGACTAATTCTGTGAGAATCTTTGGTCCATGCAGGTTCCAGCAGTATTTGTGATAATTGGGATGCAGTTAAAAACCTACGTTCAGCCAATTTTCCAAATGATCAACTAGAAGCCAAGCTATTATTTGTTGCTCTTACAACTGGGATTAACAACAAGACTTTAGTCAGATAGTTTATACATACATTAATGAACTAACATAGAGAAAATATCTTTCATTGTTTATTTAACCTGAGATTTTCAGATGAGGAAAAATGCCAGAGACAAAGTTTGTTATCAAAAGTAAGGTCTCAATATAACATTTTAACATAAAAACTTATAAGTGTTTCTTAATTCTCAATTTCAGAATGAAATGGTTAAATTCTTGAAGGTATGCTATTCATACTTTTATAGTCTGATTATCATCTTTTATTTGAACACAATTTAACAAATTTATAATTGCTTTAATCTTTCACATTTATGAAAAGGAAAGATCGGTCAAAAATAGAAAATCATGACAATATTTAAATCAGAAATGTCAAGATCAAAATCATCAAGAACCAAACAAATTTCGATAATGCTAACAAACACTACGTTTTTTCGATAGATCAATGTTTATTCATTAATTTTTCTTCGGCTTAGAACCTTTATTTATCAGGGCTCGCAACAGCGAAATGTGAACCAACTTATCCAGCATATGATTTACACAGCGGATGCTCTTCCAGTTGCAACCCAGTCCTGGAAAACACCCATACACACTCATTCACACATACACTACGGCCAATTTTCATTCATTCATTTTCTTTCGGCTTAGTCCCTTTATTCATAAGCGGTCGCCACAACGGAATGAACCGCCAACTTATCCAGCATTTTTATTCTAGTCGAAATAAAACAAATAAGACTTTCTCCAGAAGAAAAAATATTATTAGACATACTGTGAACATTTCCTTGCTCTGTTAAACATCATTTGGGAAATATATATATAAAAAATAATAATTCAAAGGGGGGCTAATAATTCTGACTTCAACTGTATATTTGACAAACAACATTTAATTTCTACAGTTTTTTTTCTTCAGTGAAATCTAGATCTAGCAACATATTTTTGGTTATTGTAGATTTATGTATTGCATTAGTTTTAAAATTAATAATGTCACATGATACTGTTTTAACCACAAGAATGTACATACTATTAGAGATAATTTATTTAGGCCTATAACATAATTAATAACCCAATTAAGGCCTTGATCAAAAAAATAATAATCATCACACACATTCAAGCGCGCTTCCCATTCCTTCCATTATTGTGTGTATAATAATAGCCTGTGTCTGGCAGAAAGAGAGCGAATGGTCTCGGTTGCTCAATCTCCTGCGGACGGAGTCAAAGGCTTCCCACCCCTCCTTCTGGCCGGCCTCAAACGAGCAGCCACAGCGTAGTCTGATCTGCATATGAGTAATATTCATGTGTGAAACACAGCCAACGCAGTCACCCTCCTCTGTTGATTCACATTTCGCAAATCAAACGTCGCCAAAGCAAAGATTACCGCGTTTAGCATTTGGGAGGAAGTTCTTTGTATTTGTGAATGCAGTCTTCGGCGGAACATAAACCTGCATTGATATTAATATTAATGACTATGCTAATGAGTGCGGCTTGATGGGGGGACACTTATTCATATTAGGTTCATTAATGTAATGAATGCATGGCATTATCAGATACTGTGTTCCGGTGTCCTTGATATGCAATGAGGGTTTAAAGAGCAAACGTACGGGGAAGATAGGTGTGTCTAAGCTAAGCTTATATAGCGTGCCGGGTGGGCTGAATGTAGATTTTCACAATGTTCGACATTAAACAAAACTGAGGTAATTTGCATCGGCCTCCGCCTGTAAGACGAGCTAAACTGCTTACCACCATTGAAAACCCATATCTCTGCGAAAGGGCCCAAATATGAGGGTGAAACCAATTTAACTAGTGGCCACCAAAGTCGTTAGCGGAGTGATCAGCATTGAGATTCGGCCCATGTAAGCCTCTTATCAACGGCGCCGTAGAACTCGGCCTCAGTTCTGAATTTCAGAGATATAGCAATACAATAAATTTGACATTTTAAAGCTTTGGCTTTACTTGTTAATTAGAAACTCATTTCAAATTGAACTTGGGGAACTTAATAAGTGCGTATTTGGATCGAGGAGTGTCTCCGGCATGAAAAAAAAAGGGAGGGTGGGAAAAAAAAATCTGAGCGCCTACTTTTATATGAGATTGACTAAAGGTCTAGAATTCTGGGTCATTTTATTTAACTCCTAATCAAGAGGTATTCCAGGTGGGTTCCTTTTTAAGGTGATTTATGGCTGTCATATTGCAGTTTAATTTCTGTGTGGTATGAATCCATGCTCTTTTCATTTAGCTTAATATCACAGAGCCTGTGCTGCATTATCTCTAACCATTAAATAAAACGTGCACGGAAGTCGGTCTGGTAAATTGACAGAGCCAGGGAGGGAAAAGAAATCACGTTTTTTTTTGTAGCCGACAAAGGCCAACGAGCGTGAGGCATTTGGCATGGAGGAGACGCTCGCTACTTTGCATAATATCCCACTAACAGGCAATTAAATCACTGTCCCTCCTCATCCACAGGTGACGGTGACGTCCCACAATATACAATGAAAGTCATCTGAATTGCTCTGAATGGACTCAGTGCTAAACGGTGATCTTGATGAGTGTGAGATTTGTGGTTTGACAATAAATGTCTGGCATTTACAGCAAGTACAATAAATTGACTTCGGTTACGCTCACGTACTTGTGTGATATAGGCAAACAGCTATGTGAAAAACTTGAAATACGAGTGAGACCTTCACCAACATCCTAGATTGTCGATGAAAGCCTGTTGATTGATTTTTATGTGAAGGACTCTACATGTTTTCCAGGACAATACAAAGGATATGATGCTTTCACACATTTCAGATGTGATTACTGAAGAAATGAATGCTTGAAATTTTCATGGTAATGCCAAAAGAGCTATTCTGTACTGTAACATACTGCAAATGTGTCATGCAAAGAAAAGGATTTCTTTGAACCCTTAGCATAGCCAGATGTACACAGTTTATAGCCGCAAAAATACTTTATAATATCACAAGAGTGTTATTTTGCTGGTAAATAATGTTTGAGAATTGCAGAACTTGTGCAAACTCATAACACTATGATCAAATTCTTTTTAAATTTATTAGATATTTTGGAATTCTTTTTCATGTCTGTTGTTTTATATTAGAGGAAAGAGCGCAGCACATATTTTAATTCATCTGAGTATTTTGCTCAGTATCATCAATGCATCTACTGTAGATGTTTATTAATACTGTGTGTAGCTATGGAAAACATTATGAGACCACTTAAACGTCTACTCTGGTTGACACAAATTTAGCTTTTATTCTATAAAACATTTCTTCCAAATAAAAAAAAAGAAATTGTGATTTTTTTTATCAAATAACAAAGAAGAAGGTGACACGGTGGTAGATAGTGCTGTCGCCTCACAGCAAGAAGGTCTCTGGTTCGAGCCTCGGCTGGGTCAGTTGACATTTCTGTGTGGAGTTTGCATGTTCTCCTCGTGTTTGCCGTCGGTTTCCTCCGGGTGCTCCGGTTTCCCCCACAGTCCAAAGATATGCAGTACAGGTGAATTGGGTAAGCTAAATTGTCCGTAGTGTATGAGTGTAAATGAGAATGTATGGATGTTTCCCAGAGATGGGTTGCAGCTGGAAGGGCATCCGCTGCGTAAAACAAATGCTGGACAAGTGGGCAGTTCATTCCGCTGTGGCGACCCCGGATTAATAAAGGAACTAAGCCGACAAAAAAATGAATGAATCACAAAGAAGATTTCATGTTTTCATACGTTTTTAGACAATACGCTGCCAATACTTTAAGAGATCAATATTTGGTGGAATAACCCTGATTTGCATTCATTCATTCATTTTCTTTTTTTAGATTAGTCCCTTTATTAATCAGGGGTCGCCATAACCGCCAACGTATCATATATTTTACACAGAGGATGCCCTTCCAGCTGCAACCTATCACTCACTGCAACTCCATAGACACTCATTCACACACATACACTACAGACAATTTGGCTTACCCAACTGACCCATACCACATGTCTTTGGACTTGTGGGGGAAACCGGAGCAATGGAAAGCCAAAGGAAAGCCATGCCAACATGGGGAGAACATGCAAACTCCACACAGAAATGCCTTCTGACCCAGCCGAGGCTCAAACCAGCGCCCTTCTTGCTGTGTGGCGATCGTGCTACCCACTGCACCACTGTGACACCTATAAAAAACCACAACCACAAAAAACCTTTATCAATATAACTAATTGTCATTTTCTGAAAATGAAAAAGCTCTAAACGGCAATATTTTTAGTTCAAATTTGAAAGTTACATTGAAACAAATAAATATGAACCCTTTTGTTTAAACACATAAATGCAGTGAATCCAGAGAATTGTTATTGTAACTTAATGTATAACCTTAAGAATAAATTAAAATTATGAATGAAAAATAACTAAAGTATAAAACTGTTTCAGCAACAGTTTGTGATGGATTATGATTGGATTGGATTGGATTCTGAAAAATGGGCATTACAATACAGATTACGATCTTGAAAAGTAGGAAAAATCCACCAACTTCGAATGTTATCACTCGATTAAATGGGCGTTATCAGTGGTTATCAACTGATAGATGTGGGTCAGTAGGGGCCTTCTGTGCCTACTAGTAGGCGCAGAAGGCTGTTATCATCCATCCACATGGTTAAGCAGCTATCCTAATAGAGAAACTCCAGATCAGACCTGTTTTTACATTACTGTACGAGTTGAGTTTAGGGTTGGGGTAAGGGTTGTTGTTAATAAAATCCAATAATGGGAAAATTAATAAATTATTTAAATAATTCTCATGGTTAATCAGCTATACTAATAGAGAAGACTCCAGATCCAAATGTGTTTTTACAATACTGTGACGGTGGGGTTTAGGGTTGGGGTAGGGGTAGACGTTAATAAAATGCAATTAATGTGAAATTTAATAAATAATATAAATAATTCTTGTTAACTTCTAGCCACAGCCGTATGTGATCTATAGCTGATTAACCATGTGGATGGATGATAACAGTACTACTAGCAGGCTCAGAAGGCCATTCTGATAACATTCTGATAACATTCAAATCGGCTGGAAAAATCTATGACTTTAGTCTGTATCAAAAATGGAAATTAGCAATATAATTAACAAACTTTTTTGGGGGGGCCTGGGCCAATCATGCCTTCAAACTTTTAGTGTAACACTTCCCAAAAGACATTATAGTTTGAACGGCACCTGTGCTTATGTTAGACTGTTTTTATTATTACCAAGGTTTCCATAATCCTGGACCAGGCTGTATCCCGAGCAGCTGCTGTGGTGGTCATGGAGGAGTGGGGAGCATGAGACTGATTCCTGTAAGGGAAAATTGAACCACTCTGAACTAAACTAAACTGAAATTCAACTCTGAAAACTGGACTGAAATAGTTTCAATTCACTATAATCTTCTATGTTAAGCTGCTTTGACATTGTAAAAGCGCTATAGAAATAAAATGAATTGAAAATTGAATTGAATTTTATTAATGCATATTAGTCTGAGAGTTACAGTATCAAATATAAAGAATCTGCACTTTTTTAAACATAGAACAAGATGTAAAAGCAATCTAAAACATGCATTAAGAAAGTAAACATCAGGGTCAATTTTGAATTCCTGTTGAGCTGTTTAAGACATTTCAGATTAAATGCTCCAATAAATTCAGATAGCAATATCACAGCCAGGCTGAGCCAAGTGTGCTGAAAAATGCCTAATTAACACAGATCCCTCCTGTAGTTTCTCAAACTGCCATCAGATGTAGCATCGCTAGCCCTGCTACCCCCTCGCAGGGATCATCCCACCCCACAGCGAGGGCCTCTGCATGGGGGGAGCTCCATCATTTTACCTCCACGCTCCCGCCACCTCCTCACTAATGGCTGCTCGGGCCATCCAATCAATCGTGTCTCTATTACAGTAAGACTTTCATATCAGCTTGTATTATTATAACACCGGTCAAATTACACTGAACAATCTTTTACCTTTTTTTGCGGGCCGGTTAATGAGTCAAAATTCAATTGAGCAGTCTTTTCATAAGTCTTCTTATTGCATGAAGGCATCAGGCTAAGTAATTAAAAATCACAGGGGGACGCAAATTAATTGAACAGATATTTTAACATCAGAAAGATGGTTCATCTTTTTTATTTATATGAGCTAATGAAACTTATACACAATGCCTAAAACGTGTCGACTTAGAGATAGGTGATGTATAGTTATTTGTTTTTTTAAATGAATAGTCAATGTTTCATTTGAATTAATTGAATTATTCAATTATTTAATTCTAACTATGGGTTTTAAGACAACAACTGAGCAGTCTTTTCACAAGTCTTCTTATTGCATGAAGCTACAGTAAGTAATTTAAAAATCTAATTAATTAAATGAATTTTCTTAACATTAGAAAGTTGTTTAATCTATTTGTAAATACAAGGAACAACTGAAACTTATAGACAATGTCTAAAATGGGTCAACTTAGGGGTAGATCATGAATATTTATAGTTTTTTATGAATATGCAATGTTAAATTTTATTTATGAGCATCTAATTATCTAATTCTAAATAGTATTATGGTATTTAAGATAACAGTTTAGGATCAGAAATTTATGAGTATATAATTTTACCTTAGGATTATGCAATGTTTAATTTGAATGAAAATTGCAGCTCATCTAATCAACCCAGGCTCATTCTGAAAACGTAGTCCCATGTATGTTACTGGAGGATGCAAAATACGTCCTGGGAGGTACGTATTTTTGCACTTTTTGTTTTTGCGAATCCACTAGAGGCCGCTGTGTATGCTTCTTGAGATCTCAAATTTCTCTCACGAGTGCCATTCACGCCTGCTGTTCGCGCGCAGAACCACCAGAGGCCGCTGTTGATTGACTGTTTGACTCACTGAATAATTAATTAATTGACTGACTGACTGACCAACCAATCGACTGACCCACCCTCTTCCTTCCCTAAACCCAAACAAAATTTTATCGATTAACACACCGACACACTTCCCTAAACCTAATAAACAATTTTTAAAAAACAATCTAGAAAAAAAAAGGTCCTTGTCTCATTTTTACCACGTTTTCAGATTTTACCACATTCTCCCCTTGTTATTTACTGGTTTATTTTGTTTTTTGGATTCTGTTTTTGTCTTGCCTGCTTTCTGGAACCGCTCTTCACTGGACTCGAACCCCGTGGTCAACTCCTCTCTGTGCCTTAAGTCCACCAACGAACATAAAGAGCTAACGGGACAAACTGATTGCAGTGCGAAAATCATCCACACGGAGGCAAGCGGTCAGCTGGTAAGTGCGAAATGGAATGCCGTCATACCGCCCTGTAGTGTTTATTTAAAAAATGAAATGCTGCCATACGTACCTCTGACTACATAATGTGTGGTCTCCAGAAACGTACATGGGACTGTGTTGCATCTAATTCAACTACACTGAACAACACTGAAACAACACAACTCTTGAGGTTTTTTTTTGTTGCAACAATTTTATTATTATTATTATTATTATTATTAATAATACATTTATTTAATTTTTTTTTACATCAGATGTATCTCTTGTCTTCATTTTTATATGAGATATAACCTACACAATGCCTACACAATGTCTAAAATTGTAATTTTTAGGATGGCTTAAGTATATTTACTGTTTAAGTATATGATTTTACTTAATGACTATGCAATGTTTAATTTGAATGAAAATCGCATCTCGTTATCTAATTCAACTACACTATGAACAACACTGAAACAACACAATTCTTGAGGTTTTTCTGCAACAACTTAATTGTTTTATGCTCAATCCACTTGGATTTGTTAAAACTACTAAGGTAACTTAATTCCTCCACAAATTATTTGAAACACTGCATTTTTTACAGTGTAGTATTATTTGTTTAAGATAACAGTTTAAGATCAGAACTATTGGTCTTTTTTATATGACCTATCTAATGAATTAATATGCAATGCTTAATTAAAAAAACAACATCATCTAAATCAATTATAGTTACAGTACATCATACAGAACAAACTTTTACCAAGCATTGTGATTTAAACATGATTTGAATAAGCATATCATCAAATGGTCTAAATCTGTTGCACCAATCAAATTTTAGGCATTTTACTCGCATGTTAATAAATCAAAGTTTAATTGGCCAGTCTTTTAAATAAGTTTCTTTATTTTCACACTGTCTATGCTTTAAAAAGTGAAGAACATTAATTGAACAGATTTTTACATCAGATGTATCTCTTATCTCTTGAGTTATAAGTAGGCCCACACGGAATCTGTTTCCGCAGATTTTCAGCCCATCATTGATTCTGTTTATTTACTGGAGTAAACGTGTGTAACTTTATATTTATTCAGTTTTTAATTAAGTTCAGTAATACTGACTAATATGAAAATATTTATATGGTTTATTTACAATACAGTTTGTAGAGTACTGTTTTCTGTCTTTTAGTAGAGACTTTATACGAGAGACTTGCTTTGTTTACCAAATAAAGTGGATCTAATTGGATTTGCATTGTAAACTTTAAATAAAAGTTCAAAATGTATTACTTTTTATTTCATATATTAAGGTTTTAGTTATGATACTCCCAAAATCATTCCGCATAAATCCGCAGATTTTTAACAAAATTTTGCGCAGAAATAGCAAAAAATGTCCGCAGATTCTGTCTGGCCCTAGTTATAACCTACACAATATCTAATGTTTTAATTTTTGGGATGACTTAAGTATATTTACTGTTTCTGCCACTTGTATTCTATACAAATAACAATGTACTACATGTATACATACTGCACACACACACACATATTAATGTAAGTTTGCAATATCAAACAATGTATAGGCTACTTGACAAAATATAAAGACAGCAGCATCATTCATTGCCAAAATATTGCAGATTTCTTTGTATTTAAAAGATAGATCAAGCAAAAATTGCATACCTGTACTTCATTCTGTCACATCAGTCTATAAAACAAGAGAATTAAAGTCAATATTTTATATTAATTCATATTGGCTATGTTTAAGTTGATAATTGTAGCCTACAGTGACTGTCTCAACATAAACAGTTTATTTTCTCAATAAGTGAAGGATTTTCTCCAAAAAAAAAAAATAAAAATAAAAAATAAATTCATTATATTCTTTAGCCAAGCCATCTTTAACATCTAAAATGGTAAATAGTGTCCATTACATCTCTCTTTAGTCACGCCGTCATCATCAACTATACAATTGCAGTCTCTTCCCGCGCATTTCCTCTGTGCGCGAAATGTATGATTAGGGCAGCTTGTTAAAAATGGCGGCCTTCACAGAGACTGAAAAAGTGACTCTCGTTCCTAAAGATGGATGGGCGACGGTTCGAAGTCACTGAGCGCTCTGTTTATTTAAAGCCCCGGGATTGTTGGTGAAGGATAATTCTGGTCAGCAGTTGGTAGTCGGTTCGGAGGGAAAAGAGGACCACCGCTAGGCACCTGACAGTGATGGAGCGCGGAAACACTCACGCGCAGATTCATCTTATGGGCCGACGCGGACACGCGCACACGAGACGGGGACGGTGCGTGACCGCGCTCAAACAGAAAAGTTACAGTACCCGTACATAAAATGACTGTGGTGTCAATGAAGGGCGTACGTTTCAAAAGTCTGGGGTAATTAAACATATTTTGCAAGGGTTTTCTGTTCAACACGCTGCATTTAGTTGATCCGTCTGCCAAATTAATTAATTCCCGCATGTTTTATATGGAGCTCAGTGAAAGCAATGGCTTGAAATGTTGCATCATACAAAATGGTAGTAGCCAAATTTGACATCTTACTCCACTTTTAGTCAACATGACTTATAAAGCCTGTATAATTACTGTAGGTAAAATAAACAAATGAATGAATAAATAAGTAAATTTTAATAATAATAAAAAAGGTAATGATTTATAAATAAATAATCCTAAAAGAACTCAGCAGCTATGGAAAAATATAGAAGACCCTGGATTTATATAGATTTGATGACATACTTTTTTTTTATTCTACACTGTAAAAAATAAAGAATCAATTAGTCTTAACAGCGTTTTTAGTTCACTGTAACTTATTAAACGGATTTAATTATGTTCAAACTTAATTTTATAAGATATGTAAGCTGTTTTAAGTCAGTTTAAGACAATATAAGTTTATGGACTTGTAAGGTTAATTTAATTCAGCTTAAAAATTTAAGGCAACCAGGATTTAAGTCTGATTATTTCCCAATGACATTTTTGAATATATAAAATACAGAAAATAAATAAACAATAATATATTTTAAAATTTAATATTTTATTGTAAATTTGTAAGAAATGTCATCAGTAGTTTACATTTTTAAAATACATTTTACATTTAAATTTTAAGTTCAGTGAAAGACTTTATAAGTTATTTATATGTTTTTGTTCTTGCAAAAATGAAGGTCTACTGAAAAAAGCAGACAATTACAAAAACAAACAAAAATTTATGTAATTTAGCCTACTTGCATTTCTGTCCCTTTATTCATCAGAGGTCACCACAGCGGAATGCACTGCCAACTTATCCAACATACTGTATGTTTTACGCAGCGGATGCCCTTCCGGTTGCAACCCAGTACTGGGAAACATCCGTACACACTCAGTCACACTCATACACTACGGCCAATTTAGTTTATTCCATTCACCTATAGCACATGTGTTTGGACTGTGGGGGAAACCGAAGCACCGAGAGGAGACCCACACCAACACAGGGAGAACATACAAACTCCACACAAAAATGCCAACTGACCCAGCCGGGACTCGAACCAGCGACCTTCTTGCTTTGAGGCGACAGTGCTAACCACTGAGCCACCGTGTTGTCGACATGCTACAGTAAATACTGATCAAGAAACTTAAATGATCAATATTTTAGTATAAACCACAATTAATTCAAACAAACAGTATCATAACCATCAATAATTTGCAATATAGCTATTTTCTAACATTAGCAATGCCTCTAGTCAGTTTTCATAAATGTAATGCTTTCAAAAATGTAATTTCTTTAAACAATCGTTTGAATGGTGTGTGTGAATAAACAAAGTCATACACACTTACAAATCCATCTAAATCCACATTAGTTTATAAACACTAACAACTCCCCCTTTGTCATTCTGCAAAAATGACACCTAATTACAGCGGTTTCTCTCTTGGCACAGTCCCATTTATAAATGCTAGAAATCCCCCAGTTAGCTTCATTTAATGCAAACTAAAAATTATCCATGTTGTCCTAACACACACGGATTGGTTAAACTACCATCCTCACTTTTTGCTGCTTGCTCAATTTACTTCAAATGAGCTCATTTTAATTAAGCAAATTGAGCAGGCTGCAACACAAACATTTCGTTTTTATATTTTGAGTAAAGATAGATTGCTTTAGTGACACAAAACACTGCATAATTCATCAAATCCATAGCTGATACTCTCTGATAGCCAACATAGGCTCATTCTGAAAATGTAGCCCTATATACATTTGTGAGAAGTATGTATGGCTGTATTTCGTCTTTAAAACGAACGCTACACTTACCTCTGTATGGACGGCTTTCCCGCTAATACAAGTTTGTCCGGTGGCTTGCAGCTTATGTTGGCGAACCTGAGACGCAGAGAGGAGTTGGCTGCGATGATGGAGTTCGAGTCTGGGCAAGAAGGTAAGACAAAAACAAAAGCCAAAAAATAAAACAAACAAGTAAATAACAGGGTGAGAATGTGGTAAAATCTGAAAATGTGGTAAAAATCAGACAAGGGGTTTTCTTTTTCTGGATTGCTTGTGAAAACACTGTTGGTTGGGTTTAGAGAAGTGGGTGGGTGCTGGTCAATCGGTCAGTCAACAGCAGCATTTGGTGGATTTACACGAGAAGTGCACACGCAAATGGCACTAGGGAGAGAGATTTGATATCTGAAAAAGCGTACACAGCGACCTCTGGTGGAAAACCTGCAAAATAAGTACCTCCTGGGATCTAATAGGTGCTCTCCAGAATTGTATTTAGGGGCACATTTTCAGAATGAGCCTGGATTGCTGAAAGCTGATGCATATGCTGTTGTTTTCCCTCCAAAATGATGTCACTTCCTCTAAACATATTTCAGTAATGTATTTTGTTTGCTAAAGGTTTTATATATTTAAGCTGATTAAACACAATTTAATTGTGAAACTGCATAACATGTTAATAATTGTTTTGATGACCTTATTCTTCAATGTGGAAGTGTACTCATTTTTGTGATTGCTTTAGAACTTACGATTCGTTTGCCTATGGGAGAAATGACTAATAATAAATGGTAGAAAACAATCAAACTACTCGCTCTACAAACAAGTGTGTTCATGACTATACATATAAAGCAGAATAATATAATAAGAAAATGTCAGTTTGCAAAATTAAGCAGCAAAACGAGCTGTTTTTAACGAATAAAAATGAATGAAAGTAAAAGAAAGTGGAAGTCTTGAGCTAAAAAGATTCAAATGGCTGCGCCCGCTGATACACGGAGAATAAGGTCAATTCTTTAAGTTCTGATAACATTTCTTCCCGATGTCATTTTCTGAAACCATATACATTATAAACCAAAAACCCTCCAAAATTTCCCTCCAAAATTCCCTCCCTCGTTTCCTCTAGACATATGTCAACATAGTATTTTGTTTTGCTAACGGTATGAAAGGGGTGTTCATTTTTATATATTTAAGCTGATCGAACACAATTACTTTGTGAAGTTGCATAACATTAATATTAGTTTTATTCTTTAAAGTCTGAAAACATTCTTTCCCAATGTCATCTTGTGAAAAAAAAAAAATCATCAATACGTCAATACTTCCAAATACGTCAATATTGTGTTTTGTTTGGTAAAGGGATTAAAAGGTGTGTCTATTTTATATATTTAAGCTGATCGAACACAATTTAATTGTTAAATTGCATAAAATGTTAATATTTGTTTTATTCTTCAAAGTCTGATAACATTTTTTCCCAATGAAATTTTCTGAAAATAAAAAAATATATAATAATATACATTTAAATGCTATTATTGATAACATGTTTGTTGTCGTTTTAAGTGATGCAAAACACATAATTAAATCCACAGCTTATACTGTTAGCTGATACTGATAGCTAATGCATGTGATGTTGTTTTCCCTCCAAAATGATGTCACTTCTTCTAGAAATATGTCAGTATTGTCTTTTATTTGCTAATTGAATTGAAATGGGTGTCTATTTTATATATTTGATCAAATTGAACACACAAATGCTACTATTTGATTTATTCTTTAAATTCTAAATATTTTTTTCCCCATGTCATTTTATATAAATATATTATTATTATTAATAATAATAATAATAATAATAATAATAATAATATACATTTTTAAATGCTCTAATTGACAACATGTTTATTATAGTTTTTGTTTTAGTGACACAAAACACATATCAAATCCACTGCTGATACTGTGATAGCTGATGCATGTGCTGTTGTTTTCCCTCCAAAACGATGTCACGGATCTAGAAAATACGTCAATATTGTCTTTTGTTTGGTAAAGGGATTGAAAAGGGTGTCAATTTGATATATTTAAGCTGATTGAACACAGTTAAATTGTTAAATTGACAAAAATGTTAAAATTTGTTTTATTCTTCAAAGTCTGATAACATTTCTTCCCAATGTCATTTTCTGAAAAAAATAAATAAATACAGTATACAAACAATACTAATGCATTTATTGAATGCTCCAATTGACATGTTTACTGTTCTTTTTGTTATAGTGATGCAAAGTGCAAAGTGCACATCAAATGCACAGCTGATACTGCTATAGCTGATGCATGTGCTGTTTTTACCTCCAAAATTATGTCACTTCCTTTAGAATTATGTCAGTATTGTCTTTTTGTTTAAGCAAATTGAACACAATTGCATTGTGAAATCGCATAAAATGCTGTTTTTTGTATTATTTTTTAAATTCTAAATATTTTCCCCCATGTCATTTTATCAAAATGTATTAGTAATTATAATAATATACATTTTTAAATGCTCTAATTGATAACGTTTATTGTAGTTTTGTTTTAGTGACACAAAACACACAATTAATCAAATCCTAATACTGTGATAGCTGAGGCAAGTGCTGTTGTTTTCCCTCCAAAA
>CAIGQQ010030766.1:0-12931 GCA_903798035.1 Danio albolineatus | reverse complement strand
TTGCCAATGTTCGTTCAAATCATTCCAAGTTTAAATGTAAGAATGTTTTCAATGAATAGGGCATAGGAGGGATAACGGGGAATAGAACACAGCCAGGAACTATTCCACTAACTACAGCTCTACAGGTGTAGTTGCAAGCGTACAAGTTTGCGATGCATTTTGCCAATGTTTGTTGAAACAATGGGTTTGGGAAACACTAAATCAAGAAACTATGTTTGTAACAGTGGAACTTGCGACTTTAGTTAGCTAACGATTGTTTTTGGAAATGCACCCCTGGTTGGCTGAAGTGTATATTGCACCCTCTGGTGGATTTAATCAAGAAGTGGATGCGCAAAAGAAATTTGAGATCATTAAAAAGAGTACACAGTGGCCTCTGGTGGATTTGCGAAAACAAAAACTGCGGGCAGACGTACCTCCGGTTATGTATATCACTGTCCCCAGAAATGTAGACCTGGGTACCTATGCGCAATGAGCCTGAGTTGAGAATATATTATATAGAATAGATCATGCAGAATATATTAATTTCTAATTAACAGCTGACGTCTTAATAATAGGCAGATAATAATCCACTAATTCATAGTAAGAATTGCTCCTTTAGTAAAGTGTTACTGTAATTCCAGTTAGTCGTACCTACAATGAATTACTAATTCATCAATAACAAAAGAAAATACAAGTTGGTTATTTAGCTAGCTAGCTAGCTAGTTAAATTGTTAGCTAAATTGTTAAATTGTACCTATTTTCGTTACATATTGTCAATTTACATTGCACCTAACTTACTTGCATATAAAGGTAGCAAGCACAGGCAAAAAATATTACGGGTTGTTAGTAAACAAAAAAATGTGTGTTAAACTGGCACACCTGTTTGGTAACCCCCCTCTAGTTATTTAACATTGCGATATAACTTGCCCCACATTGTTTGTGCTAAAACATGAATGATTCATCAGCTCATGCAGCTTGTTGAGGACAGCTGTGCTATTTACTTGGGGCATACTTATGGATAGTGCTTGGGCCAGCAAGGGATCACTTATCAAACAGCAAGCACTCCACAGCATTCTCATAGCAATGGCCTAAAAAGTGCTCAAAGCACCTCAGTCCACTTGCAAACTTGGTCCATGTTATATCTTAGCTCTGTGCCAGTTAGTTTTGCACCACTCACATTTTTTTTATTTTGGAGAAAATGTACAAATCTATTTTGTAAGCTAAATGAAGCATGAAATGTACTTATTGTACCAGGTTTTAAAGTGCACAAACAGACATTAAGATGCAAAGCTCCACACAATTACGCATCAATCTTGTGTTCACAAATTTCAAATAACAAAAATTAGAGTGTATGAAAAACTTGTCACATTAAATGCCTTTCTCAGCAGTGAATATATCTCATAAGTAACTGATCATCGACTGTACTGTATGTCTTGAACTCTTGAGCTGTCAACTGAACACCGCCTGCTGGTAAGTTGGCAGAAAAGAATGTTTGGGCATGCCAAGTCCGGCAGGCCCAAACGTGTAGTGAGAGTCTTCTGGGAAGATTTGGAATGCTTTGGAATCACCATGCAGGAGCTGGAGAAAGTGTCTGAGGAGAGGGGAATGTAGGGTTCCCTGCTGCGACTGCTGACCCCATGACTTGGCTCCACATAAGTAGTTAAAAAGGGATGGACAGGCTAAAAAAAGATCAATATTTCAAGTACATCAAGCTTAAAGTACATTGGTTGTGTAATTCTATTGTACTCAAGGTTAGAATGAGCCTGGCATACTCCCTCAAAAAGACATACCACTTGACATTGATTTTTCTCTTTGAGTTGAGAACTGCAGTAGTGCTTTTTACTTTTTCTTCCTTCTTCAAGTATTTGGGGAGTTTGAAGTTCTCTTACCGAAATGCGACAAATTGACCTTCACAAAATTACATTAACTCTTCATGACCAGTCAAATCAACTAAAAGTAAAATGTTGATATTAACGGTTCTAGTCTTTGTGATGTGAGCTGAGATAAAGTACATAAACAGATATTGCGGTTTAAGTGAAATATCATTCTTCTCAGTCACAGCTGTGTTCTTCTAACTTTTATGTCTGAGTATATAAAAATACATTAGATCCCTTAAACAACTGTTCAACTCTCTATAGCTATTAAACCTTCTAACAATGGCCAGCACACAGTAACACACACATAGTACAAAATAATGTTCCAGTCTTCTTATTTTTGTTAGTACCAGATTTATTTAAAAATTTAGGGTCAGCATAATTACATCTTTTACTGCCCATGATATCTCATAATTCAAAGTGTTTGATGGTTACTGGAGGAAATAAAAAAATAATAATAACAAATAAAGAAAAAAAAAACGTATGATAGCATAACTGCCAGAAATCATATGGTAAATGCTTGCTCATATGGTTGTTTGCTCATTCATTTGCTCGTTCTCGGTTTAATTTATTTTAGACAAGGCAAGGCAAGGCAGGGCAAGTTTATTTATATAGCACATTTCATACACAGTGACAATTCGAAGTGCTTTACACAAACATAAAATTAAAGTATAAGAAAATAAAAACAAATAATAAAAATAATTAATATAAATAATATAAAAGTATGAAAAAGAAAAAGACACAAGAGTGCAATTTGTCGGACAAACGTAGCACAGTGCTCATTCAGTAAAGGCACAGCTAAACAGATGTGTTTTCAGTCTTGATTTGAATGTACCTAATGTTGGAGCACATCTGATCATTTCTGGAAGCTGATATCAGCAGCGAGGGGCGTAGTTTCTGAAAGTCGATTCACCCTGCTTTTACTTAACTCTTGGAATTTGGAGTTTATAAGACCCTAAAGGCCATTTAGTTATTTATAGTACATAATGTACATGATTTGTCTTCATAGCACACAACAATACTCAAAAAAACAAAACAAAAATAAATAAATAAATAAATAATAATAAGTAAATAAAAATAATTCATATTTAAAAAAAATAATTTATATCTAAAACACAATTAGTCAGATGCAGAAGCTTGATAAATGATTATATTAATGCTTCTATGTACCAATAGGGTTAGCAAACACCACTAATATTTGGCTCTTTTCATTCATTCATTAATTCATCCATCAGTCCACTCATCCACCCACCAATCCACCAACCAACCAACCTACCGAACAGTCAAATGAATGAATGAATGAATGAATGAATGAATGAATGAATGAATGAATCAATCAATCAATCAATCAATTGTGACATCCCATCAAGGATAGGATGTCTGTTTTTATTTCTGTACTTAAATTCACACTGGTCTACAACACCAAGATCATGTCCGCTTCATAATTAACAGTCTCTCCATTGTGGCGCATTCCCAGAAGCTTGTCTGTTTGACTAGCATTGCCGCTTAGTAAACAGGAAGACAGTTAATTATTTTGAAACTCACATCCACAAATAACTGGCTACTGGTCCCCCGCTGTTAGTAATGACACTGTGCGGTCAGTAATTAAAGACTGTTTTCACATGAAACTACCCAGTATTCCCTCTGAGAGCGAAGTAGAAACCCGTGAGAAAATCTCACGTCCTCTTTTTTCATTTTCCTTTGTCTAGTCTTAAATCTTTCTCTCTCGCACTGTATCTCTCTCTTTCTGTTGCCCTTTTCACACAGGGTAGAGCACGACCCATGCTCTCCTTCAATTACCTTTTCATGGGTTACTGTCTCCATGGCAACTTCCCCAAAAACAGCACCAATATCCATCTTTAACAAGCAGAAAGAGGGGAACAAATATAAAAATTCTGGACATTATATATATTTTTTTATAAACTTCAGGCATTTTATCATGTCTCAGAGGTTGCAAATTATATATATCATTAACAAATAATATATTGCATTTCAATTTCTATTGACTTTGGCTTAGATAAAGCCTGCCATTTTATTCCATGTGTAAAATGTAATTTCTACAACAGTGATTTCCAAACCAATCAAGCACAAAAAACACATATTTTGAGATATGGCAGAAATTGTATTTGTTGACTCGGGACAAAAATGACAGGATTGTCAAATGATGCATGAATATAAATGCATAAAAGTAAGTTTGTTTTCTACAAGGTACCACATTTAAAAAAATAGTAAAGTCTTTTGCTACCTTTGCCACCATGACTCCTTGCCACACATGCTTAGTCTTGGGTCGTTTTGGGTCTATTTAGCCAGCAGTTTTACTGACGAGTGAGTGAAGCTTCTTAGCACATTCAAGCCATGTGTAACCAGTGGTGCCAGTTATTTAATTACTGTCTGGACAGCTCGTCACCAGCCCTTGCACACTGCACCACACGGTGATCTATCTATCTATAAATGCTACAGTAAAAATATGTAACCTGAGTAAAACTACATTTCTTTAATATATTATTAACTGTAAATTGACTTTCACAGAAATCCCTGCATTCCTTTCTTGTTGACATTACTATGGTTATTTTCTCACCATTTTTTCACATTTGAGTTTTATGCTACATCTAATTTGACTGATGATATTTATTGTGTCACTTTAATATAATGTTAACATGATATTGTTTAGTAGTTGTGTGAATGAGCACTTTCTCATTCCTGTTTGTTTATAGTTGTGTTATTGTCTGCATAACAAAGGTACAATCTGTATATGTTAGTACTTTAAAACATTGCTGTATAACACGTTAAATAAATGAAATACAGTATTTTACCATAAAATTTAGATTTTTTTTCTACCTTAATCACAGCTGTTAGTTTTTTTACCATCAATTTTACAGATTAGTTTTACAGTGATTTATAATCTGCCTGTACAAATGTAATCTTTAAATTTAGGGTATAGAGCATTTCACATTACTTAATGGACATAGTTTAAACAAACGTTCATTTGTTTGAGTGAAATAAGAGTGTGATTTCTTGAATTGTCCTTATTACTGCAGTATCTACCCAGTTATTACTGTAGAATATTTGAACTGGCGCTGATACAAAATAATGCTAAGATAGAGGTGTGTGTTTGCTGGTTTATGTGGTGTAATGTATGTTTAAATTGAAGCGTTCTGACAGGACCTCCGTGTATCTCTCCTCCTCTGCACACAATCTGATGTGAACACGGATGATCCAGCTGTGTGACTCTAGCATTTCCTTAAATCTGATTGGTTGTGATGTTATCCCTGGGCTTACAGAGCCACCAAAGGGATAATTTATTGTCTGTTCAGCAGGCAAATTTTGCAAGGCTGGCAATTTAATTTGCTGAATAAATATCATTATTAAATGTTTCCCTCTTTCTCTCTTTCCTTTTTATGTCCGCTATAAAATATTTCTGTGATTCATATTCCAGTTGTGATAGTGTGTGAAAAACCATTTAATTATCATTAAAAATCTATGCACTGTGAATAAATGGACTGAGGGACTGAATAAAATTAAATATAATGTTATTTTAGGAAGCTCCTAATGTAGGACCATGCAAAATAAATGAACACCTAATATTTCACACAAAAAAAGAAAGAAAGAAAAATCTGAAAAAGCAAGGTGAGCCATAAAACTCCTGGCAATCTACATTAGTGTCCATTTTTAGTCTGTATACAATACGTTTATAGAAATATTTATGTATTTAAGTATATTGTGCACATAAGACAAAATGTTTTATGCCAACATGTGCCAACATATTGCAGCAAACCAAACACCACTAATTTAAATAATAATAAGTATAATGGTAATGAATGGTAATGAATGAACAAAACAGCTAATACAGTATATTCCAATTCCATTCCAACACTAAGATTAGCAAAGATTGCAATACAACCTCTACATATTAATAAGCCATTCACTTTTGTACTTAAAGAGCCAACAGCATGCAGAATTAATAAACAGTTAGCTTTTAGTGAAACAAGTTAGGTGACCTGCTGCTAGCAAGGAATGCTTGTGCTCACACTTATACACGCGTAACATAACAAACAAGACAGTGAAAGTGATTTACTTACACAATATACTGAATATATCAATGCTTTACTTTAAAACTTAAGCAAAAATACTTTTGTTACATCAAAGTTGTATTCTGTTCAAAATGTCAAAGAACTTGGACTTGATATTGGACACATAAGTTGAAAACATTTAAAAAGTTAAGTTTGCATTTTGTTCGTATATGTTTGTCATATGAAGTATGATTATTATTTACGTTTATTTCAGAATTCATCACACTGTTGTTTGACCATAATATTTTGTAGATATGTAAGAAACATGCTAAGTAAACATTATTGTTTATCTAAAAAAAACAATGCTGAAGTCAGTTATTCTGCTTTGAAAATGTGTGTTTTGTGCCAGAACTTTTGTCTTTGTTTTGGTCCCTTTAATGGCAGTTTAACAAATTATTGGTGAAATTATTGGTTGCTTTGGTGAAAAATTTTATTCGTATTTTATTCATTCAGTCAGGAAGGCTCTCAAAGTATGCGTTGACGATCGAAATGTGACCTCCAGTGGACAGTAGCAGACTCCAGATAAGTAGATTCATAGTTTCACATGAGGTAATTATTAATTAGCAGATAACATAAACATTACAAACTTAAACATTAGGTGGGCAGGTTACACTGTAACACCGTGTCCTAACAACACGCTACTTGTGGCTGTACCACAACTGTACCAACTGTACCAACACAATAAATATTCATAATCATTCAGAAGCACATAATATATGTGCACTCACTGCACTCTAATGAAATGGTAAGGTTTACGATCTAATTAATGTATTAAACCTCTTTAACATTATTAAATGTAGATAATTAATCGCTGATATGTGATATGAGTCACAGTTCTATTCATAAGTTCAATTTCAACTGACTTATTTTATTTTCAAGATCTGAGGTGCTGTTGCTTTCAGCAGTGTGTCTAGTAAAATGACATTCAAACTCGCATCATTAGCATTTAACACTGAATAAACACATGAGGTGTACCTGAGGGGATCGTTGTCATAGTATTCTGTTGTTCAGCTGCAAGAAATAGAAGCCAATTCTAAAATATAAATTGCAGGTTTTGGTTAGGACAAAACTTTTAATATCAAAAATATTTCTTCTATTCTGTGTCGTTGCTTTTATTTAGAACAGGATTTAAATCAGGCTTTTTTGGTGTTGTCAATCTGGCAGTCTGCGCTTGTGTGTATTTTGAACCAGGAGTGCAATAGCTAGGTCAACCACTGGGTGTCAAAATTACATATTACACATTAAGCTTTTCGTTCCGTAGTGGTCATCATTTTGTGTCTAATGAGCATTTAAAACTTTTTCTGGACAAGTCAAGTACCTACAATGTAGATAGGAGAGAACAATTTAACAGTTTTAATCAAAGCACTGTATGGCACCTTTAAATCATTTGCTCATGATGAGCTGAATTGAATGAATGCAAAATATGTTTGTTATATTAAGTTTGATAAAATTATTTAAGTTTTAGTACTATGACAACTGAATAAAGAAAGCTCTGGTGACTCGCATTGCATGATTCAAAGAATTTTATAAGCATCCATTTAATGTGTAAAACATTCTTTCAATTTTGATGAAAACCATTCAAAATGAACTTCCGTTATGAATATTTTCTTTTAAAAAATATATTTTTTAAAATTAAAACTATGTAATGAAATATCTACAAACAACTAAAGAGAGATACAGTGTATTTATAGCCAAGTAAATACCAGTTCTCAAGCAAGCCATTTACAGGAAGCATGATTATCACAGTTAGACATGAGCATACTTTCATTTGACTTTGGTGTTACTTGTTAGAAGGAGACTGATTACTAGTGTTTGATCATACATTGAAAGATACCGCCGTCATTTACAACTAACATTTGTAGGACAAAAACATCAAAGACCCTCATTATTTCCAATGAAATAAAAGCTCAGTGAATACATTCTCAGGAGATTACAAGTCATCATAGCACACAAATAAACGTATATCTTTTGCCATGTTACTTCTTCCAAGACAAAATTGTTAGTTGCATGCAATTTATTCAAGGATGCAAGACTAAAGGAATGTGACACCCTGCATCTTTAGACATTTATTAAATGCCATTGCCTTTAATTCCATTTTCAATTGAAAATAAGAACAGCAATCATGGCACGATGGAAGACAAAGTGGATGTTGTTTTGCTACAGGCAATAGTAATCACAACATGATTGCTTTCCACACACAAACTGGCCATATGGCAATGACTAGGACAGCGGAAGATTAAGGTCTTTATTATCCAACAGAAGGGGGAAAAGCAGTGATGTAGCATATTTCGACTTAGTTTCAGAAAGACAAGTGAACACATCTGTATGTGTCCTTTTTAAATGAACCATGTTTTGTCTGAATAGTCATTCTGATTGGCTGGAATGTGTAGAACTGTATAATGAACAAGTAATTTGACACAAAAACAGTCAGGAATGTTGAAATGCACCAATGTATGTGCAACTTGTATTCGTAAAATAGCTTAGTCACTGTTCAAAAAAATAAAGGGAACACCTAAACAACAGAATGTAACTCCAAGTGTTCAATTTACTTTTTTAAGGCGTTATCTTTCTTACCCAAGAGAAGGTTAAAAAAAAGTGTTAATTACTCCAATATTGTTGCAATTTTCAACATCTGAAATGTATCCATCAATGAATCTGTAGGAAATGCCTTCTCAGATACTGCTTGGGAAAGCAATTTAGGGTGTAACAAATATGTTAACCCAGCAGCTGGGGCATGAACTTATAGATCTTTAATTCTCGAGGGAAGCATTGGCTTCAACATGGAACGAGAGGAAGTTCTTTAACAACGTATCTATTTTTAAAGAGATATTATCTTGCTAAAACAGGAAGTGCTTTGCTAGAAAAAAAAGACATCAGTTCTGTCTGCTGAGCCACATGTTCATCCATTCACTAATCAATCCATCCATCCATCCATCCATCCATCCATCCATCCATCCATCCATCCATCCATCCATCCATCTATCTATCTATTCATTCATTCATATACTTATTTTAATTTATTAAAGGTAATAGAATGTAATCATGTGCATTCATAAGGGTGTCCAGCCATGCTCCTGAAGGTCAATGTCTTACACATACAGTGACAAGCAGAGGACACTACAGTTTGACAAATATTGCTGCTGTTGGACAATATAATGTAATTCTGAGGCTGTTTTAGTCAAAAATTTTGTTGTTTCGTTGGCAACTACGTTGTTTGTTTATACAGATAGTGCCTATTTTTAAATATTTATAATTTTGGAGCATTGAATTCAATGCATCAGCCACCATCAGTTTGTTTGAGCAGATCAAAGAAAGTGACGGTTGACGTTTTGCCACAAGATGGAGACAGAGACAGAGAAATACGGCATTTTCTCAGAGTAAATTTCAAACTACAGCTGAACAAATCATTATAAATCAGGTAAGTGACATTCTGAGTCGATCTCTCTCTTTTGTATTATGTAGTGCTGCATTTATACCACAGAAACTGGTAGTGTTTGCTTTGCTCTGGCTTTTTCAGGGTTAATTACTGTGAAAATTCTGTAGATTGATGCCACTTCATGCCCTTCAGGCTTATAATCTTAAAATGTGAACAAAAATGACCTGCTTTGTCATCACTTTAGAAATTATGCAAGATAATCATTCAAATACTAGTTGGTTTCTACTGTTCTGACATCAGCTGCGGATACGAATTGTGATACATACTAAAATTGTGATACGTCGTCAAACTGTTTTATAAACACAATATCACACTCGCAGCAGTGCGATTTGACTGTATATCGGCACTCGAGCCAATGCTCGCCTCCCACCAGATATATAAATGAAGTCAGAATTATTACCCCACCTGAATTATTAGCCCCGTAAAAATGAAAAAAACTGCTTTTATTCTAGCCGAAACAAAACAAATATGACTTTCTCCAGAAGAAAAAAAAAATATTATCAAAGGGGGGCTAATAATTCTGACTTCAACAGTATATATATATAATATATATATTCGTAACATGAAGCAGTAGCAGCAATGGATTGAGTGAGATGATTCTGCTACAAATACTCCTCAAGCAAGCTGTAGTCATAAATCAGAAGCTATCATGCGTATGTTGGATGCATGAAAGGAGAATACTCATAATTCATGTAAATTAATAGACTGATTTGCAAGATCATGTTCAATTAGTAGTGTTGATGAGGGATTCTGTGCATGTGTTGGCTGGGATACAGTCAGGAAAATCTGCCAAACACTATTACACTTTCAACTGAGGGTGTTCTTATTTTGTTTGAGGGTGCTTAACACGCTCAAGCACCCCTTCAGAACCGGCAGTGTTATGAAGGGACTTCAGCGGTCAGTAAAATGAAGCAGGGACTATGCTGCCAACAAGTCTACCGGGAAAACTCCTACGTGCAAATTTAAAAATTGAAATTATGATGTCATGTGTGTTCAAGTACTTTTGGTCAAGTGTCGCTCATGTTTATTTTTGTTCTATCACAGGAGGATGGCAAATATAGTTTTGTTATAGGGACTGTTCCCTTAAAATATTTTAATCATCACTTGTTCAAAACCTATTTGAGTTTCTTCTGTTGAACATAAAATAACACAAAACACCAGAAAAAAAAATATATATCATTAAGGGAGTATTTGATGACTTTGAATCTTCATGTTACTTATTCCTTAGTACTTATTCCTTAATATGCAGGTTAAATCAATAGTACTTTTAATCAGTTTATTCCTTTCATAAAAAGCATGCAAAATGCTAAATAAAACCACAAGAAAAACTGTAATTGAGTGCACTAATTTATTAAACAATAATTGTGACAAGATTTTAAGAGACCACTTGATGATGAAATAGGGTGAACTTAAACAATGGCAACATCTGAGTAGGTTGTATTCAAGTCAAAAGGTCACCACTGAAACCAACCATATCAGCAAAGTTACATTATTCATTTTATCTGCTTGACACTCAACTCTATCAGGGTGCATTACAAGTGCTTCAACTGACTTTTTTTTGTATTATTTAAGGAAAACATCTTCATTAAATGAAGCCAAGCATTGGCAAATGAAACAGACAGGTTATATCCTTAGCAAATCTGCTTAATCTCTCTTGTTTTCCATTTCTATGGCACCACTTCTGAGCTATGATCTGGCAGTCCTTGAGAAAGAGATCCTGCCTCTCAGCTTGTTTGGGTTTTGACAAAAAGGGGGGATTTTCATGCCACAACGATGATGACTCTATTCATAAGTTTTCACTGCAGGGTATTTCCAGTGTGTTAAATGTTGAGTAGTAGTGAAGTGGCACTTCAGACTGACGTGCCACTCCAGGGCAAATCTTTCCACACTATCAGTTTAAGCACCTTCGGAAAAGGGCCGCTAGATGAATAAGCCTGCCATCTGTCAGCCAGACAACCAACACTTGCTAATTGCACTACTGTTCACCAGTATGTTTACTACAATTACGCAATCATTGGATCTTCACAGCAAACAAACGACACTGGGGATTTCAAATCACTGAATCGTCCTAAACTGTTGCTTTTGGTGATCTTGCTACAAGGCTTGGATTGATATGCTGTATAGGTTTTATGTTTATAATAATAATAATAATAATAATAATAATAATAATAATAATAATAATAATATAAAAAATTTAATAATGTGCTACTCATATATTTTGGAAGCGCCTAACATCTTTATAACTGAAATCTGGACATTTAAATATACTTTAAGTTAAGGTTAGTGGGATTTTACCAAGTAGGAAAAGTTCCTGCCACCCCAAAAAACATTGTGCATTTATGAAGTGAGTTTCACAGAGGTGAGTGGGCATGACAAACCATCTTAAAAAAAACAACAACAACAACAAACAAACATATATATATATATATATATATAAACTGACAACAACAACGGCGCCACGGTGGCCTAGTGGGTAGCACGTTCGCCTCACAGCAAGAAGGTCGCTGGTTCGAGCCTCGGCTGGGTCAGTTGGCATTTCTGTGTGGAGTTTGCATGTTCCCCTCTGGTTGCATGGGTTTCCTCCGGGTGCTCCGGTTTCCCCCACAAGTCCAAAGACATGCGGTACAGGTGAATTGGGTAGGCTAAATTGTCCGTAGTGTATGAGTGTGAATGGATGTTTCCCAGAGATGGGTTGCGGCTGGAAGGGCATCCGCTGTGTAAAAAAAATGCTGGATAAGTTGGGGGATCATTCCGCTGTGGCGACCCCGGATTAATAAAGGGACTAAGCCGAAAAGAAAATTAATGAATGAATAACTACAACAACAACAAAAAAAATAATAGCACTTAATTCTCCGAGCACAAACAGTTCCTTTGTATAATCAACACTTCTTGTGTGTATTGCCTCTACTTGTTGAATCTCTGAATTCATCCTCTATTGTAAGTTGCATTTGACAAAGCATCTGCTAACTGACTAAATGTAAATTTTCCTTGATCAACATTACAATTAGAATTAAGGGATACATTTTCCAGTTAGGGATTACAGTTAGGGTTATGTACTTCGACATCGCACTAAATACAAGAACACGGGTAATCAGTTATATCACCAGAACAATGATGAAACTGCATGAATCTTCAATCCAAGAGTAGTTTAATATTTTATGACCATAATATCACATTTCATAATAAATTCCCAAGCTGGTCCTGTATCAAACACACCTGCCTGTAACTTTCAAGTAATCCTGGACACACAGGGCATATTTTTTTTTTGATTAGGGATGGTGCTGGAATCCAGATCTGGTGTTGCCCACTCCTGGCCCAGACTTTCCTACTAACAAGCTGATGTTGAATCAGGTGTGTTTTATTATAGAGACACAGAATGTGCAGAAACATAGTACTCCAGGACTTGGATTGGGAACGACTATCAAGTAACAATAAAACAGCTATGGAAGAACATTAATATGGCTAGGGTCAAATCTCATTTCAAAGCAAATTTAAATATATTGACAGACAGACAAACAGATACTGTAGATAGATAGATAGATAGATAGATAGATAGATAGATAGATAGATAG
>CAIGQQ010030765.1:0-14175 GCA_903798035.1 Danio albolineatus | reverse complement strand
CTGTTGTTGCATTTGAATCCTCCAGTCTTGCAGTCTGTTTCATAACAATATCATAGACATGCCAGTAGTACTATAAATGGTGTGGATCGTGACCTAAACTAAAGTGTTACCAAACAAATCTGTTCAGCAGCATCGGTAAGCATAACTTTATTTTGCCAGGTGGATTGGTTGCACTTCATTAAATGTAAATCAAATTGCATCCACTTTAAAGTATGCACAGCAGTGAGGTGGAACTTTCCAGATATACAGAAATAAATCACTGCTGTTTTCTCTATTCGGCACTATTTGCTCATGTATTGTAATACATACTAATGACAATACATCTTTACACTCCTCCAGGACTGCGAACGAAACGCATTGATCTGAATCTAAAGTAGAGGTCAAACTGCAAATATCTGAATCACTCCCTCAAAAGCATTGAGGCAAAGCACTTTGCAGAAACCCAATAAAAGCCTCCGGTGTCTTTGACGTTTAATAGAAGGCTCTCTCGCATCACTGTGTGCCGCAGTCTTTAATATGGTGTACATAAAGTAGTACATCAAAACTCAGGGTAAATTGGGCTCGGGAGAGGAATTAAGTGTAATTTGTTGAGCGTGAAGGAAACATGCCTGTCTCGACAGTGGCTGAAGCTCTGAGAGCAGGGAAATCCAGACCTCCCACTTGAAAAAAGGCTTTAAAATGACAGATGAAAAGAAGACTTTTTCTGACATTTTCTGAAATTGAAATTTATATGAAGTATTATTAACTCTTTTTGACATGATTGACCTATTTTGTGTGCAATGTGATTTTATAAACCATTTAAGATCATTTAACAAAAGATAATAGAAACAATAATAATAATCAACAACATCATCATCATTAATTCATTCATTCATTTTCTTGTGGGCTAAGTCCCTTTATTAATCCGGGGTCGCCCCAGCGGAATCAACCACCAACTTATCCAGCATAATTTTTTACGCAGCGGATGCCCTTCCAGCCACAACCTATCTCTGGGAAACATCCATACACACACATTCACACTCATACACTACGGACAATTTAGCCTATCCAATTCACCTGTATCATATGTCTTTGGACTTGTGGGGGAAACCGGAGCACCCGGAGGAAACCCACGCAACCACGGGGAGAACATGCAAACTCCACACAGAAATGCCAACTGACCCAGCCGGGGCTCGAACCAGCGACCTTCTTGCTGGGAGGCGAACGTGCTACTCACCACGCCACCGTGGCACCCTATTTTACTGTCACTAATAGAACATTGTAGTTTTTACTTGGCATGACAGAATCTAAAAAAAAAACTTTCCCCTATTTTTTAGTATAAGATTGTAAAAAAAAATACAAATTATTATTATTATTTTTTTTAATCTGCAGATCTATGCAGAATGATTACTGAGTTGATTATTGATCATAGAGTATTGCAACAAACACACACACACACGCACACACACACACACACACACACACACACACACACTAAATTATATCTTTTTAACTTTTAAGGTTTACAAAGCAATTCCAATGGGGTATATGCTCACAGACTTTACAAAACTTTACAAGACTTTCCATTACAAAATCACCACGTTTAAATTTTTCTTTAAAAATCAGTGATCTCAACTGTCTGATAGATATATGATATCAAGTGGGTCTCAGAGTGGACAAGAAGCATTGCGTTAAATTCCATTTTTCCCTGCCATATCTTTAAAATATGAACATTTATTTTACCTCAGTATTTTCAAAGGGGTTTCTGTGCTAGCCTGCTGATCCCACAACTAAATGACTAATGCTTAAGTCTAACTGGTTTAGTCTAAAGTATTTTAATTACATTACTGTACGTTGTTAATGCTGTAAAAGAAACCTTATAAAATTTAAAATAGTCACATTAATCTTCAAGTTTACCGTTGGCTAAAAAACACTAGCTGTGTTTACACAAACTTGAAAAATTATAATGATTATTATTTACTGTAATTTAAATTTGTTTTTACTAGTTTAATATTTCATGTGTTTTATTGTTTTTTTGTTTTTTTTAAAATGACAATTCTGGTTCAAAGGTTTATATCATTGGAAATATATTCATTATAATAAGTTGAAAGTAATATTTTCTAGTTACTCTTTGAATATGTAATTTTTGATATTGATAGGTTGATAAAGTTAACAGATGATTATTATTTAGTTAAAGGCATTATGCACTTCAGTTTTTTTTTTTGTAAATAGAAATTTCAAAATAAATATGGTAATATTGGGTTGCACAGTGGCTCAGTGCTTAGCACAGTCGCCTCAGAGCAAGATGGTTAGAGTCCTGGCTGGGCCAATTCAAATCACTTTTATTGTCACATCATCAGCAGCACATGTGCTATCATGAGTGAACAATTGGCATTTCTGTGTGGAGTTTGACCTATACATTAGGTGAATTGGATGAACTAAATTGGCCGTAGTGTATGGGTGTCTGTGTGTGCATGAGAGAGTGTATGGGTTTTTCCCAGTACTGGGTTATGGCTGGAAATGCATGCGTTGCATAAAACATATGCTGGAATAGTTGGTGCTTCTTTCCACTATGGTGACCCAAAAAAATGTGGGACTAAGCCAAAGGAAAATGTATGAATGATTAATCTAATATTTAAATACCACTTATAATCAACTCAACTTGCCTCTTTGCTAAATACAACTATTCATTTATTTTTAAAAGATAGAAATGATTCCAAAAAGTACAGTAAATTAATTCAATATTTGTAATAATTATTATTTGTAATTAAATAATTCATTCCTTTATTCATTTTCTTGTCGGTTTAGTCCCTTTATTATGCCAGGGTCATCACAGCGGAATGAACCGCCAACTTATCCAGCACATGTTTTATGCAGCAAAAAACATGCCCTTTTATGCCCTTCCAGCCGCAACCCATCTCTGGGAAACATCCATACACACTCATTCACACACATACACTACGGACAATTTAGTCTAGCCAATTCACCTGTACCGCATGTCTTTGGACTGTGGGGTAAACCGGGGCACCCGAAGGAAACCCACGCAAACACGGCGAGAACATGCAAACTCCACACAGAAACGCCAACTGACCTAGCCGAGGCTCGAACCAGCGACCTTCTTGCTGTGAGGCGACAACACTACCTACTGTGCCACCGTGTCGCCAATTGTAATTAATTCACACACATATAAATAAATAAATAAATAAATAAATAAATAAATAAATAAATAAATAAATAAATAAGATGTTTGTGATATATATGGACTGTATTGCACATCATTTCCAACATTTAATTTTTTAGCAAATAGTAGAACGCATTATGGACTTTAAAACAACTCATTTGCATTATGGTGCAGAATTGTACAATGTTGACATGGTTTCATATTTCAAACATTGCCCAAAGCTACACAAAATATTTCAGTTTAAGCTCACATCGCAGAAGAAGTTCCGTAAGAAATGCATGACCTTTAATTTTCCATGAATACATGAATAATAAAATGGGTTTTCCAATATAACGTATGAATATACTGAATGTTTATTTTATAAATGAAAATGAAGGTGCAAAAGGGGAGAAAACTGTGACTTTACTCTCAGCGACGGCAGACTTTCACAGTTTTTCACCTTAACATTGTCATGCCTGTTGAGCACCACATGTTAAAAACCACAGTTCCCATGACAGGCCACACATATTAGGGCCCTTGGTAGTGCACAGAGGAAGACTGGGCCACCCTGAAACCTTCAGAGAAACCACACAACCGTTTCCTTGGCTCTTCAGAACAAAGCACCACAGCATTCGCAGACTAATTGGTTATAAGTAGGAAATGTGTTACACAGAACCACCAACTCTAAAAGCTACTCTCTGTGACTCTCAGAGTGACTGGCTTTAATTAGTCCACTTCACCCAAACACCTATTGACTTTATTTTTATATTGAATTTACTTTTGACTGAGTTCAATATGAGATGTTCAAGAAACAAATGACCAAAGGAAATGGGCTTTTGAGATCGTATCACAATCATATGACTTTTTTTTTCTTGTGTATTTGTACACTGCAAAAAAAAAAAAAAAGTTCTAGTCGAAATATATAACAATTCTTAAAGCAAGAAGCATTTTCTAGATCAGCAAAATAATGTCATGTTTTCATGAATAGCATGTCAAAATTAAGTGAGCTTTTCCCTGACTTGTCGCCTATCTAAGTTTTAGGAACAACAAATAATAACTTAATTTCTAGTGGATGATTTGGTATCAGAAATGGCTTATATGAAAGGCAAATGCCTCGATTATGCTTATTTTTCCAAAATAAAACATGAGCATGCCTTGATTTTTATTTATTTATTTACTTAGACAAAAGTCGTCACACAGAAATAATGTATAGTATAGAATGGGAATTATTTTATTCCCATCTGGAATGGCGAAGAAAGAGTTCTTGCAGGACTCTTTGGATTCAATTTCAATGCCTCCTCCATCTTACCTCAGACATGCTCAATAATGTTCATGTCTGGTGACTGGGCTGGCTAATCCTGGAGCATCTTGGCCTTCTTTGCTATCAGGAACTTTGAAGTGGAGGCTGAAGTATAAGAAGGAGCACTATCCTGTTGACGAATTTGCCCTCTCATGTGGTTTGTAATGTAATAGGCAGCACAAATGTCTTGATTTCTCAGGCTGTTGATGTTGCCCTTCACTCTGAAGATCTCTCGTACGCCCCCAAGCTGTCTAGAAAACGTTACTTGATTGTAATATTTTTAGATACAGTATTTGGTTATCACTTTATTTTGATGGTCCTTTAACCCATTTTAGTGAATTTAAGTTACATTACATCTACATGCCATTTAATTATCATTAGATTATGAGTAGACTGTTACAGTAGGTTAGGTTTAGGGTTAGTGTACAGTAAGTTGACATGTACTTGCAACATTTCTTATAGTCAGTTAAATGTCTGTTGAAGGAGCAGTATCAGCAGATATTAAACAGACAGTCTACTAATACTCAAATGAGAAGTAATTGGCATGTAGTTGCAATGCAACATTTAGTCAACAAAATGTGCAATAGAAACCATCAAAATGAAGTCTTACCAGTATTTGCACTAGTTTTCTAGTGCATAAGGTTATTTATGAATCCAGGTTCATTATAGATACGGACTCCAGTATATATTTCTGGAGAGCATGAAACATGTTTTTGAAGGTAAGTTTCTTTGCAGTTTTATTTTCTCGAATCTGCCAAAGGCCGCTGTGTAGCTTTTTTGGATCGCAAATTCCTGCCAATCGCACCTGCTCATCCCGCATATAGCAACCGATAACCCCACCCACCCCCTTCCCTTTTTACCATGTTTTCAGATATTAACACGTTCTCACCCTGTTATTTACTTTATTTATTTCATTTTTTTGCCTTTTATTTTTGTTTTACCTGCTTTCTGGGACCGTTCTTTGTTGGACTGGAGCCCCGTCATCATGATCAACTTCTCTCTGCATCTCAAGGCTGCCGATGTTCATGGTGAGCTACTGGGCAAACTGGTAACAGGGAAAAACTGTCCACATAGAGGTAAGCAGTCAGCCGGAAGGTGGCGGTTCGACATCGAGATGTCGTTCTCACCCATATCAGAAGGTTGGGGTTTCGGCTGAACAACGCAAAGAGTGTGCTTGTTCCAGCCAGGACAACCACTTTTTTAGGTGTGCTATGGGACTACATGACGATGCGAGCACGTCTGTTCCCGCCACAAATCGTTTCAATTCAGTCAGCCGTACACAGAGTCAAATTAGGCCAGGTCATCACTGTGAAACAGTTTCAAAGATTGTTGGACCTCATGGCAGCAGCAGCCAGCATGATTCCGTTTGGCCTGCTGTACATGAGACCCCCGCAGTAGTGGCTCAAATACAGGGGGTTTTCCCTCAAGGGGAATCCTTTCTGCATGATCAAGGTTTCGCGGCACTGCCTTCGAGCCTTAGGGATGTGGAAAAAGCCCTGGTTCCTGTCTCAGGGCCCAGTGTTGGGAGCTGTTTGTCATCGTGTAATGCTTATGACAGATGCTTCTCTCACGGGCTGGGGAGCAACCCTGAGGGGACTTCCCGCAGCGGGACAGTGGGGAGAACAACATCGCTCTTGGCACATAAACTGCCTGGAGATGATGGCTGTGTTTGTAGCCTTAAAACACTTTCTCCCAGATTTAAGGGGCCGTCATGTTTTAGTCCGTACGGACAACACAATGGTGGTCGCTTACATCAACCATCAGGGGGGTCTGAGGTCTCGGCTGCTATGCAAGCTGGCACATCAGATCCTCCTGTGGGCCCAGAACAAAATTCTGTCTGTCAGAGCAATGTATGTTCCGGGCCACCTGAACATGGGAGCAGACCTCCTGTCGAGACAGGGGGTAAGATCAGGGGAATGGAGACTTCACCACGAGTTGGTGGAGACCATTTGGAAAAGGTTCGGGAGAGCGCAGGTAGACCTGTTTGCTTCCCAAGAGACCACACAGTGCATACTATGGTTTTGTTTGTTTTCCATGGTACAGTCATGGCCGAGGCTACGTCTGTATGCCTTTCCCCTGTTTGCTTTGCTCCCAGGAGTCCTGGAGTCCAATTATTGCTGGTAGCCCCGTTTTGGCCAACAAGAATTTGGTTTTCAGACCTCATAGCCCTGCTGGCGGGTCTCCCATGGGAGATCCCCATCAGGAGGGACCTTCTGTCCCAGGCGGGGGGGGATGATACTTCATCCTCGCCCTGACCTGTGGAAACTATGGGTGTGGCCTCTGAGGGGGCCCACCTCATAGAGTTTGGTTTGTCAATCGAGGTTGCTCAGACCATACTAAGCTCCAGGGCTCCCTCCACAAGGAAGCTTTATGCCCTCAAATGGGCTCTCTTTTCAGCTTGGTGCAAAGAACACCAGCTGAACCCAGTCAGTTGTCAGGTAGCCTCAGTGCTGGAATTTCTCCAAGATCGCCTGTCTGCTGGGCTGGCTGCATCCACTCTAAAAGTGTACGTGGCAGCCATAGCGGCTTACTGTTCTCCCCTAGATGATGAGTCACTAGGGCAGGATACGCTAATTCGTTGCTTCCTCCGTGGAGCCATAAGGCTAAGGCCTGTCAGCACACGCAGAGTACCGACGTAGGACTTAACATTGGTGCTTGAGGGCATCTCTGTTCCCCCATTTGAGCCCTTACATGAGGCGTCAGATAAATTTCTGACATTGAAAACAGCTTTTTTGTTAGCTATATCTTCCCTAAAAAGGGTTGGTGACCTCCAGGCTCTGTTGGTTGCACCTTCGTTTTTGGAGTTTGCTCCAGGCATGACTAAACCTTTCTTTACCCCAGACCGGGGTATGTACCGAAGGTTCCCACTCATGTGGCGAGACCTGCTGTGCTACAGGCCTTTAATCCGCCCAAGTTTCAGTCGTCGGACCAAGAGAGATTAAATCTGCTCTGCCCAGTTAGGGCTCTGGATACATATGTTTACAGAGTTGCTAACTGGAGAAAGAGTGAGCAGTTACTGGTCTGCTTCGGATCCTCAAAGAGGGGGAGTCCAGCGAATAAGCAGACCATAAGTAATTGGATAGTTGAGACTATCTCAGGTTACGTATTTAACCATAGTTCCCCGAGAGGGAACGAGACACTGCGTCTTCTGCCATACTATCTCCTGCCTGTTACTTCTTTCAAGCAAATTTTGAAGTTATCACTGAGTGTTAAGTGCAGGCTTTTATACTCTCTGGTCTGACGTTCATGTCGCCGTGTGCCCGCGCGTGGTGACGTCACCGCTTAATTTCATTAGATTGATTTCACATGTGCTTCAAGACGCGTATAAAAGAGGTGTTCCCCTAGCGTTCTGGTTAGATGCAGTGTCTCGTTCCCTCTCGGGGAACTATGGTTACATACGTAACCTGAGACGTTTTGTGGCTTCTAACATAAATGTCTTGTTTATAAGGCTCTGTGAATTACTCAATGCAAAAAAAGCAGATATGAAATCACAGAATTCAGTTATAAAAACTAGATTTTTGTGTACAATGCGAAATTTAGTAAAATTTTGAATATATAAAATTAAAAGTTAGACTCTAATGTTATTGAATCACCATATATACTATTGTACAGTATGTAAACATTAAATCAAAAATAGTCTGTTCAGATATAGTCTGTATTGTGTTTTAACACATTTTAATTTGTTTGTATTTGTTTTAAATAGTTTTTAATTCTTTGTTGTTTTTATTTCATTTTATTTTTTGTTTGTTTGTTTTTTTTCTTTTATTCTTGTTTATGTAAAGCACTTTGAATTACCATATGAAATGTGCTATATAAATAAACTTGCCTTACTTTGCCTTACATTTGATTTGATGTGGTTTCTTCAACACATACAGAAGCAAACAGGAACTTGTGGTGACCCAAGAAGAAGGTTTAGAGTTTAATTTTCATATTTATTTATCTATTTGCTTGCTTCATTGATGCAATTGTTAATAATTAAGCCTCATGATTTCCAAAATTCAGTCCTAAAAATGCAATTAGTGATATCATATGGAATTTAGTTAATTTTAGGTCGAAATTAGGACTGTAAAATAATCAAATCACCATATTGATCACCCATCACCCACTGTAGTGTGTGTGAACATTAAACCACAAAAAAAGAAAATTATGTAATTATGAAATCTGCATTTATAATGAATATGTGGATGAATGATGCAGTTTTGTTTATTACACAGATACTAAAGCGCACATGAAGAGAGTTGTTTTCAGCATGTCATCTCACTTTATAAGTACATGAACACATGAATCTCACCAGCATTTATCATTTTATGAAGCTACAACTATTTCAACTATATCATGCCACTCTGCTGAAAAGAAATAGCTTAAACCAGCCTAGGCCCAGCCAAAACCAGATATGTGCAGCTGTAACCAGGCTGGTCAAGCTGGTTTTAGTTGGGTTTAGCCGGTAATTTTCCAGCCTGACCAACTAAGACCAGGCTGGAAATGGCTGAAAAGCAGCCTGGGAATGGCCAAAACCCCTCTAAAACCAGGCTGGATAACCAGCTAAAACCAGCCAGCCAGCCTAGGCTGGTTTAAGCTGTTTTTTTTCAGCGGGGCATGCACACATATTTAGGCCTAGACATTCATACATTTATTTAACTACAGGTACTTGCTAGTTAGTCTTTCTAACATATTGCCACTGTTGCCACTGTTTATTAAACATACCTCAATGCATTTCAGACAGATTTTAATTAGAAATGCTGCAATAATGTGAAGCATATTGTGTGTTTGTTTTTTAACTAAATAAAATATGTTAACCTATTCTAGTACACCCAATACACAGAATAATGGCAGTATAAATGAGCATCATATGGCCTCTTCAATATTAACAGCAGGTATTGTTTTTACAAGAGGGGAATTTTTCTCCATCTGCTCAGGTAAGTTATAAGTAAATGTATACATTTATGAGAGTACAAGCTGGGATGGGAATATTGAGAAATCAATTTTGAGCATCACACCATCAAAGAATACATAAACACGATATGGGAAATGTAAATGCCTGCTGAGTAAACACTGTATATTCACTGACTGCTAATAGCTTCTCTCACAGGGAGAGAAGATGAAAATGAATGAGATTAAAGTTAATTCAGAAAGTAATTGCACATTTTTTAGACATATTTAAAGTTTTCGTGATTAAACATTTAAATATTCTTGACAATGCTAAAATTCATTTACAGCTTTTAAGATGTATATTTTACTCATCAAATCACAAGTTGATGATGCTAAATACAAGTGTAAAATGTTTTGAACTTGTTCTCTATTGACCATTTCTAGTGGTAGTTGAAAATACATCTGAACATTATGGGACTTCTTGTTGAAATGTACTAGCCAGACAGCAAATATTGCCATCTTAGACAAGATTGGTTTGAAAACAATCAAACTAACTAATTAAATGAATGAATCAATCAATAAATAAAATAAAACATACCTGAAGGTGGTTGTAGTCTGCACAGTCATTCTTCAAAGGAAATCCAGATCTAGTGCTACACACATACAAACCATAATCACGAAATGACTCTGGACTTGCAATGCATGCTTTGTTTTGACTCTTCAGTTTATGTTTTTTTTTTTGCTCTGATTCATAACTACAACAGCCAATTAGAGTATTCTCTTTCACTGGCTGTCAACACTGAGTCTATATGCTGACTTTGGGCAAATTCCCATTGATGTGAGCCTGACCAGAGGCAACGTGTAGAACATGCAAAACAATCTGAACTTACACCCTATACACACGAGGCATCAGTGTCAACGCTTCCCATTCACTTTTAATAGGTGACATCAAGCTTTGCCAAACTGAATAGTGGATCCGTCTGTGCCACTTCAGCACCATTGCTCACTGCAGATGTTGGGAATTTTCAACTTTTCAAACATAAATGGACGCATCATCCAATCAGATCTCTTTATGCAAATACCTGATGTTGACATGATGACCGTGTCAGCCCCAGTTTCAGACATGCCCACCATCAAGCGTTGACGCTGTAGCCCTGTGTGAATCAGGCTGTATAGATGCTGTACTACTGTCCAATGGTTGACTGTCATCTTGGTGTATCCCGGCCTTTACCAGTCCTGATTCTAAGTCGGCAGGTATCCTGTAGGATTTCCTGTTGACACAATTCTACAGTAGCTATCGTGCCACTTCTTGAGTTTAGTCTATGCTGCAAGTTTGTGCATCTAGTGCACCCCCTCCTTACTCTAGCTTTTAATTCTTTGAGCAGAAACAATTCCTTTGTATATAAATCCAAAATCATACAAAAACTGCTTCAATGATAGCTAATGTGTCGGTGCTCAATGGATAAGGCATTCACGAAGATAAACAACAAAATCATAAACCCAAGGCCAAAATTCAAAAGCCTTTATTAACATGGCTATTCTTTAAAAACACCACCTACACACTTCGGCAAAACTTGCCTTCATCAGGGTAAGGTGCCACTGATTTCAGTGTTCATTTGAACACGATGGTCAAACGACTCAATTGCATATCTAAATAATACAGAAAATTATATATCCAACACAATAAAGTCAAGTAATTCAGTAATGGAAGAGAGAAAAATACACACACACACACACACACACACACCCATACACACACACACACACACACACACACACACATGCATATGAATATGCAGTAACTTTAAATAATTAGAACTCCTTGTGTGTTTGCAATATACACGTAAGTTACATTTTTTGCAAAACTCACAATATTATATCTTAGGCTGTTTACACTTGTAACTCATTTTCTTGGTTTGTTTGGTTTTGAACAAAAACAACACATTTAGTCCTACTGTCTTAGCATTTCTTACACCTCTATTCAATTGTAATGGTCAAAATTGTGACAATGACAATAAAAAATGGTATGCTTAAACATTCATCTGTTGAATGGTCACATATTTAACCATTTGGTCCAATGTTTGCTTTATTTAGATGTATTTGGTTCATGTCACTTTAATATTTTAGTTAAACCGCAGAGTTTGTTTTGTTTGGTGTGCATCAGAGCATTCATGGCAGTGTTCACACTTATTCAAACAAACCACACAAACAGAACAGTTACATCAGAGTCTGCTTACAGTGAACCAAATCTGCCAACTGTGAACACAACCAGAGAATATCATGCCTGCATATTGTTATTTTCAATGAGAGAATTTTTGTACAGCAAGTGAGCACATGCACTCAATCTCTAGGGGTTTCAATGCTATACAGTAATAATATAAACACCATTGATTGGCAATTGCTGGAAGGGCAAAAAATACTGCATAAAACATATGCCAGAAAGGTTGGTGTTTCATTCCACTGTGGCGACCCCTAATAAATCAGAAACTAGGCCAAAGGAACTGAATGAATAGTGTCAGGGTTCAGGAAGCGAGGACTCAAATGCAACGCAAGATGGCTTTTATTACATAAAAACTAAACAAAAAGACAACAAAAACCACCCCGAGGGGGAAAACATAACTATAACACAAACAGATAAACAAACTTGGCTGGGATGGCAAGATAGGACTGGAGCAGGAACATGGGGATGTATAGACGATGAACTGGCACAGGACAGCAGACATGAGGAGAATATAAGCAGAAATAATTAACACACAAACAAGTGAACATAATAAACTAATAATGGGTTAACAAGGAGGGTGGGACTAGACAATAGACAGATGAGCACATTACACAAACACCACAAGCCATGTGCTCACATAAAACAAGACTAGAACACGCAGTCAGTGAGATAACTCATTAACCGTGTGTTCGTATAACGACACGAAAGCACGTGGTGTTTGTAAACATGCACCACATGCTAAACTCACCGTGCACTCACACACGCAGCATGCATGTTCTATCCCAGCGCCAACTGCAACCGAAACCAACTAGACTGAGACGCTGGGAATAAACACCACGCTGCAGACAAACAAACACAAACACCAGGACGTGAGTGCGCAATCGCAAACATGCCCAGACCTCACGCGCCCGTATCAAGCGAGAGCGCGGCGGGCCAGGCTCTCACAATTGGCACTCATACAGAGACACAAAGACAAAATGAGTGCTCGACTCAAGAAAACTCGAGCCGAGCACAACACACAGGACTAGACAGAGCTAGTGTCTGGACTCTGCCACCAAAACAAGAATTTACAAGACTGGAGTGGCAGAACCCTGAAAGAATAGGTCATTGGATTCCTATGGTCAACAGAAAATCGTGATTGGCTGCAAAATAATTTCTGATTCTGATTCTGATAAAGTCAAATAATAGTAAAATGAATGAATAAAAAAACACTGCAACTAAATATTGCGGCACAATATTTCGATGTAAATAATCCCGCAACTACATGTCAACTAACAGTCAACTGAGCATTAGTAGACTTGACTTAAATTGAGTAATAATAGTTAATTATAGTACATGTACTATATGGTTAGGCTTAAAACGTGGGTTAGGGTTAGTACCCTAATAATTACAAATAATTAGGCGTAATTACAGTAACACTTTAGTTTCACACTTTAGTAAATTCACACCATTTACTTCTGGCTTATTGCCTGCTCATTATTAAGATAATAACTGTTTATTAGCATTTATAAAGTATGATGTTATTTTACATTCCTAGTCCAATACCTAAATCCAACTACTAACTTACTAACTAATAAGACGCTAATTAGTAGTTTACTGAGCTAAAGGTCTTGAGTAATGATTTGTTAATGGTTTGTTAATAGTGCAAACTGTATTTTAAAATATATCTACATTACAATGTAATTGTTTAGAAGATGCTTTTGCCCAAAGCGATGTACAATTGCATTTAGTGACCTATTACTTTATTAAATACTGTACATGAAATGTGTAACAAGGATACCTTAATATGAACCACTTCCCTATTTACTTCTATGGATGCCAAATGATATTTATCATTAGATTGACTATAAGTAAGTTTGTGGACTATTCCATTAAGCTTAAACTTAACCTTAATCTGTATGAGTGGAAATGTAGTTGAAAAATTACACATTTTTGTTGAGTTTGAGGAGCGTTTTTTTTCTTTTCGGTGTACATTCATCAGTACAGTATATTGTTGAAACAAGCATGCACATTTCAAATTGCACTCATTTAGTTTTACACACTAGTATGAAACACTGCATATCAACGGTAATAGCATGCTTGCAAGCTCTTTTATGCCTAGCAGTTTTTTTTTTTTTTAGTTCAAGGGCTCATTTGATTCTCAGTATTTCAACACCACTCTATGCTTTTCCAGTAAAAAGGGCTCCCAGTGTTTTGGTTTCAATTTCAATGTGTCAATGTTGCCTTTTATCTGTCTGCTTCCCTCCTGTTTGAAGTCTAACATGTTTATTTGGAAGGTTTCAGAGCAGTGAACTTCTGAATGGGCACACATTTTCTATTTATACTGCAGCATGGAGAAACTGTAAAAAATGTACTTCAATTACACAGAGTTTGCTAGCGAGAGTGGTCAGATAATGTAATTTTCTATCCATTTTTGATGGCAGATGTTTGCCCTCAGCTCAAAACAGCATCTCCAAATAGAGCATACTGTTTATTTGCAAAATCTCAACAAAATGTCTCCACTATTTAAAATGTGTCTTGATTACATATATTAGCTTCAAGTCAAAACTATTTAAAAAAAGAACATTTACAATCAAATTTAATTTACAAACTAATAATAATAATAATAATAATAATAATAATAATAATAATAATAATAATAATAAT
>CAIGQQ010030764.1:8482-18482 GCA_903798035.1 Danio albolineatus | reverse complement strand
ACACATAATACTGTCGGACATTCTGTCGGACATTCAGTAAAGGCACAGCTAAACAGTCTTGATGTGAACGTGTTGGAGCACATATGATAATTTCTGGATCTGAGTAATCTGTTAGGTTTGTATTTAGTGAGCTTATCTGTAATGTACTGAGGTCCTATGCCATTTAGTGATTTATAGACAAGTAGTTTTACTTTAAAATCTATTCTGAATGTAGCTGGGAGCCAGTGTAAAGGCCTGAGCACAGGTGTGAAGTTCTCAGAATTTCTGGTTCTGGTCAGAATCCTGGCCACAGCGTTCTGTATAAGCTGCAACTGTCTGACTGTCTTTTTGGGAAGGCCAGTGTGGAGCCCATTACAGTAATCCACCCTGCTGGTGATAAAAACATGTACAAGTCTTTCTAAGTGCAAACTGTAAACAAAGCTTCTAATTCTCGCAATGTTTTTGAGATGATATTATGCTTGACTTGAGAGTATGATAGTATGATTTACTCACTGCTTTGACGTGACTATTGAAACTCATATGTGACTCCAGAATCACACCAAGATTCATGACATTTTTTTTTCTTGTTTGACCCTTATAGCCCAGGCATGCATTTTCCTTGAGAACCTCATCTCTGTTTCCAAATGCAATGACTTCAGTTTTTTCTTTGTAGTCAATAGCCATGTCTGGCGCCTAGATTGCAGCTCTGCACAAGATGTTTGGCCATATGAGAAATGGTTGTGCCCAACTGAGCCTGGTTTCTCTTGAGGTTTGTTTAATCCTTCACTTTCACCAATCTGTGAAGTTTTTCCTCACCGCTGTTGTCTCTGGCTTGCATGGCTTTGGGACTTGTAGGGCCGCACATCGAGGAATTACTCTTCAGTGTTTGAACTCTCAACAGTGAATATTAAACCACCCTGAACTGAACTAAAATGAACTACAACACTGAAAACTGGACTGACACCGTTTCAATTTACTATAATCCATGTGAAGCTGCTTTGAGACAATCTACATTGAAAAAGCGCTATACAAATAAAGATTAATTGAATTGAATTTAAGTTTAACTAAAGAAGGTTTTAACACATCCAACTTTTAATTTCATCAATGCATTGGCAGAGGGTGTCAATGAGGCTAAAGTCATTGGTAGGAATCTGCGCACACGGAATCTGCGCATGCAGAATTCCGCAGATTTCCGCAGATTTTTAGCCCATCATTGATTCTGTTAATTTTCTGGTGTAAATGTGTGTAAACTCATATTTATTCAGTTTTCAAACTAATTTCAGTAATAATATTGCTTAATATGAAAATATGCATATGATTTATTTACAATACAGTTTGTAAAGTCATATTTTCTGTCTTTTATTAGAGATTTTATATGAAAGACTTGCTTAGTTTACCACATAAAGTGGATCTAACAGGATTTGCATTGTAAACATCAAATAAACAGTTAAAAGGGTATTACTGTTATTTCAAATATTAAGGTTTTAGTTGTGATACTCGCAAAATCATACCGCATAAATCCACAGACTTTTAATAAAAATCTTCACAGAAACAGCAAAAAATGTCCGCAGATTCCGTCTGGCCCTAGTCATTAGGCAGTAAGGCTATGTAGATCTGAGTGTCATCAGCATACCTGTGGTAGGATACTTGGTTCTTTCTCATTATTTGGCTCAGAGGGAGCATATAAAGGTTAAACAGGAGAAGTGCCAGAATTGGACCTTGTGGGACTCCACATGTCATGGATGTCCATCTCAACCTATAGTCACCTATACTGACATAGTAACCTCTCCCTTCAAGTTAAGATCTGAACCATTTGAGGACTATTCCAGACAGCCCAACTCAGTTTTCCAGCCTATCCAGAAGTTTGCTGTGGTCAGGGGCGCCGCTAGCAATTTTGGGCCCATGAAAAAATATGAGAATGGGCCCCCTACTACCAGGCTAGTTATCCAAACTCTTTGTCTGCAATGTAGTTATACTGTCGTATGCATTTTATTATTGATTTTGTCCACTACTTATCAGTATTTAGTTGTCACGGTTGCAGTTTTGTGCTCTCTCCGGATTGTCTGTTTTCACGTGGGGTTGTCTTGTTTTGATCATTCACATGTTCATTGTTTTGGTTCTCGGGGCTGGTCACTTTTGTCGTCACTCAGCTGTTCTGATTAGTCACCAGCTGAGTGTCATTAATAGGTCTATATATGGACATCGTTTTCTATGTTTCCTCGTCAGTTTGTTATGTGTGCTCACTCACCTATGTCTATGCGTAGGACTGCAGGAGTGTCTGCTGGATTCCTTCCGTTTGTCTGTGTGATCATCCAGTCTCTGTTCCTTGTCTGTCCGATCTGCCCGTCTGGTGTCTTCTTTCTGCTCGGAGATCCTGTGTTGTCAGATCTTTTGACTTTGGTCATTAAAGACATTTTACTTGCATTTTGGATCCATCTCTGTTTCTTCTCACGTGACATTAGTAAGAGAACGGCCATGACTGTAGCTAGCAGATGATTTATTGTTCAAATGTAAATGTAGCACAAAAAAAGGAACAGTTATCAAATATTCACAGAAAATTTTACATTTCTAAACACACAAAACACCAATGTGTAACTATTTAAATAACTGTACTGCAATAGTGTCTCATACATTGTGCAATACACTTTGATTGAGGATTTTGCAAGCAAGAAGGCCAGGCATTTGGCACTTGGGATTTAAGTTACTGTCAGGTTAATCAACAGACCGTTTCAAATGTATTTATGTTGTGTTTATTTGGTTTGCAGTGTGCTGGATTTTGCACTCTGTTAATAAAAAATTGTTTAATTTTTTATTTTTTATTTGCCGGCAAGAAGGCCAGGGTTTTGCCATTTAAGTAATGGTCAGTTTAAACAAAAGAACATATCATATTTATGGGTCTCATTGTAACATAATTTTGTGTCTTATTGATTTAGTGTATAGTGTGTCATTTGGGATGCAGCTAATGAAATAAATGACCAAAATACCAAATAATAGCCTACCTGGCATGAGTGTAAACGCATTCACCATCGGGAGGCGCTATAATCACTCTCACAGGAGAATACTGCTCTCACAATTCAAAATAAATAAAGTTATCCAACATGTGTGCCCGATAGCTCCGCCCCTTCTGTTGCGTGCTCAAAGCTGCGGTCGTTGAGTGTGTGAAGTGTCCATCATTACACACTTCTGTTTACCGGCTGAATGAGTGCATCATCCGGGTAAATAAAGTGCATTATTGTTAGAGTTTTCAGTGTGAACGTGCTACTTACACTTTTTATACTAAAAAATGGCGTAGAATAGTGCATAAGTATGCGATTTGGGACGCAGCTGATGTTAAGCTCGAGGTCATCGCTGCTTTGACAGTTTACCTGACGATCGCACTCAACTCTCATCCTGCTACTGATGGACTGAACCATACAGCGAAAGGAGGGGGGTGCAATTTGACAGTGACAGTTGTGACAGACACGAGGGGCAGATATAAGTTGTATTTTTATTTTTTAATAAATTGTTTTACTTGTAATTTAGAGATACATTCATAATTTATATTACATTATAGTACTGTTATTAATTATAAAGCAGATCTCTGTGGGCCCCTAGAGTGAATGGACCCTTAGAATCGTCCCCCCCTTAGCGGCGCCCCTGGCTGTGGTTGACAGTGTCAATTGCAGCACTGAGATCAAGCAATACCAGCACTATTAGTTTGCCCGAGTCTGTATTTAGGCGAACGTCATTGATCATCTTCATAAGGGTGCTCTCTGTACTGTCATGTGCTCTGAAACAAGATTGATAATCGTCTAAACATCCCTTGAAGCTTAACCTTGTTAACCTTGTTAAAAACAACTTTTTCAATGATTTTCCCAATGAAAGGGAGATTTGAAATCAGCCTGTAGTTGCTCAATAGGGTGTTATCCAGGTTGCTCTTTTTTAAGAGGGGATTAACAACTACAGTTTTAAGTGAGTTCCGAACAGTCCATGAGAGAAGTGAAATATTTACCATTTTTAGGAGATCCAATTCTAAACAGTTTTGAAGAATAATGTGGGTAGTGTGTCAAGACTACAGGTTGATATTTTCCTAATTTGCATGACCTCTTCTAAGAATTTACCATCAATTGCTATGAAATTTCTTTGTCTAATGTCGACACAACTTGGCTGATTGGATGATCTGATTGCCTTTCTGATATTATCGATCTTATCAGTAAAGACTTGAGCAAAGTCATTCAATTTACTTTTAGAGAGTAGTTCACTGGGAATCCTACACTAGGGGGTTGTGGGTGCGAGTGTTATTTAGGTTGCTGTTTACAAGGTTTGGAAAGAAAGTCTGCCTTGCAATGTTTAGTTCCACATTAAAAGCATGACTGTCTTTATTAATTAGCTTTATGTGCCTTTGTTTCCTCATTACTTTCACATTGTTTGCTATTACATAGACTTGTAGTGTTAAAAAGTGTTTGCCTCCTTACTGATCTCTATTTTTTATTTTTTTTATGCGTAAAGGTATTGATTTGGCACAGGTATCAGAAAAATAATAAATAAATAAAAATAAAAAATAACCCAACCCTGGCAATGACCCATATGGTTAAAGAGTCAGACTTGCAACTCAAAGTTAGCAGGTTCTATTTTCAGCAGCAGTATGAGTTGTGGGGGGAAGTGAAAAAAAGCTCCCTTTTCCACGTTCAATACCCATGACTGAAGTGCCCTTGAGCAAGCCGTCTAACCCCGATTGTTCCTTAGGCTCCAGATGTGTCTGTGTGTGTTCTTATTGCTCACTGCTCCTAATGTGTGTATGCACTTGAAATGTGTCCTAAAAATGTAATCCATCCAAGTATGGGTCAAATTAATTGGCCGTCACTCACTCACTCACTAGTTAGAATGGGACACCTCACTTTCCTCAAAGGCAAACTGATGGTAGAAGTTGTGATCATTATTGCCCTTGTTAGAACACCCATCTCCCATGCTGGACGCAGTGGTTTGAATCCCATATGTTTAGAATGGGAGGACTGCCATGACCTGGATGTGAAGGTGGTTTAGAAAAGAATGACAGACTCTGGTTTCCCCCACAATCCAAACACAAGCCCTATAGGTGCATTGAATAAGCTAAATTTGCCATAGTGTATGTGTGTGAATGTGAGAGTGTGTGGGTGTTACCCAATACCGGGTTGCAGCTGGAAGTGCATCCACTGTGTTTAACATATGATGGATAAATTGGTGGATCATTCCGCTGTGGTGACCCCTGATGAGTAAATGTACTAAGCCGAAGGAAAATCAATGAATGAATGATGGGAAAACAAAAGTTAAACGGCAGGATGATAGTCAAAGTAGCATTAATAAATGCTTTAATCTGGGTCCCTCTTTTTAAATCGAAGGGGCAATATGATGTCAACAGCTGATGAAGAAGACTGAACTAATAACAAATCGTTAAGAGAAGTAAAACTTGGCCGTTGTATTTAGAATGCTGAGAAAAGATTACGGTCTTGTTCACACTGCCCGAACAATCGCCACACAATAAGTAAATAATTAATCAAATTATCTTTCTCAGGGCAAACAAGACATTTACTGTACATAAAGCCTCTCAAGTCCCTTGTCAGATTAAGTCAGTGTGTTGCATTTTGTCGAAAAATAATATTAAATTGCTCAGACATGTCATAATCCAACAAACACCAATTGAACATTTTCAGTCAAGTGAAAACAAACTCCAACCAAAGGCAACAGACGATGACAGGGGTAACCCACTAATCTAACAAACTCTGTCAGAAGTGTTTGTTGGTGTTTGTCTGTGTGGTGTAAATTGGCCTTAAAAAGCAAAGCAGTAAGAAAGAATACAACATAACACAAAACATAACCACACAGCTATTAAAATAATAAGGAAAAGCATTTAAAAATATACCATACAGTATGTCAAAAATGTGAGTTTGAGTGGGTATTTTGCCCCAAGCCTTTTAATATCTGACCCTGTCCAGAAAGAAATTGTACATACAGTAGCAAACTTCTCATAAACAAGCCATATATTCTGAACTATTGATCGGTCAGTGTCCAGCACTCAAGTTTGGGGGTTTAAATGTTTGTGAACAGAAGAAGATATTTTCACATATTTGAGATCTTGGCTAGAAAAGACTTGACTTAAGTTTGAGCTGTTGACCCTTTTGCTAAAACTCTTCAAAACTGAGTCAAACTCCTGCTTCCCCCAGTGGTTTGCTACCATCCTTTTTTCTGTTGTTCTGAACTTCGGTCCATTTGCAAACTCTTTCATCATCAATATCAGTGCAACTTGAAGCTGCTGAACTAGACAATCGATAACAGTTCAGGATTATGGTTGCATTAAACCAAACCTCCTGGCAGCCTATAGTACACATAGGCATAGGCACATAGGCTTGAGTTTGGATCAATCAAAATAACCAAATCCTCAACATAGTGAAGTGATTGTCACTATTTTTTACTCCCCTTGTTGTCAAACACTAAAATAATTGATATCAGTGTCTAATATATTGGTACAACCTTACAGTAGTTCCAAAAAAGAGCAGCTAAAGACGTGTTCTCATTTTACAAGAAAGCTTCTGAACAACAATTGGAAGCATAAGCAAATTTAATTAAATGCCATTTCGAACTTCATACACTCAAGGGATTGTTGTTTGGCCTTTGAAAAAGAGCCTTGATCCAGCAATTTCCACAGAGATTTGAGAAGCAGACAATAATGTCAGTGTGATTGGTTTGATGTAACAGAAGGCCTTATGGGAACTTGAACTGACAGTTTGCTTGACAAACTTCCAAAGGCAATGCCTTTTCCACATGTGTCTATTCATCTCACACGCTCTGGCTTAACATTCCTGTAGAATGCAGAAATATGTCTTTATGAGCGTATACTATTGCCAGTAAATCCCAGGCCCCTCTGTGGAACAGCCAGATTTTGAAGACAGCTTGTCCTTACTGTCTCAATGGACAATGAAGACCATTTACAGAGTAATGGAGAAAAAGAGATCTATTAAAGGGGGTTATCATAAAACAGAGGATTTTCCTGGTTCTGCATTAGAAAAAAGTTCAGTATAAATGTGTTCACAAAGCTTTCTCCGAAGTCACTCTGAATGGTATACTCACTTCCATCATCAGCAAAGAATGTACGTACTGTGCACACAAGGTTTCAACACTGAACCAGAGGGTTGCATTCTGGAAAAAAGAAAATGTGGAAAAGAAATATAAACAACAAACTACTGAATACATCAGATAATATCAAAGCACTTTTAAAGACAATTAAATAATATTTCACATGTCTTTTATTGGAGATTCCTGCTATTTTTTATTATTATTTTTTTCTAATTCGATTTGCATTGTAAACCTTGAATAAAGCTTTTCAAATCAAATCAAATTACTTTTATTGTCACATCATCAGCAGCACGTGTGCTATGATGAATGAAAAGCTTAGGTGCTGGCTCCAGACAGTGCAAAATACAGACAGTGCAAATACAACATACAACAACATACTCCCAAAAAGAAACAAAACAATGTACAATTGGCAATGTTTACAGCAGTACATAGGAGACAATGAATAGGTGTAAACGTGGTTGTAGACAGTATTGTTTTAAGTATGGATTGGTTAAAGTGCAGTACATGCTACATCTTGATGATGTGTAGTGAGTGGTATGAAACGAGTTTGTGTGAGGTGTGTTAATTGTTTATCAGTCTGATAGTCTGTGGGAAGAAGCTTTCCTTCAGTCGGCTGGTGCGTGACCGGATGCTGCGGAACCGTCTTCCTGAGGGTAGCATAGAAAAAAGTCTGGCTTGGCTAATTTTTTTTTGTAAACTAACAATGCTGTGTAGTGTAAACCATTATTTAAAACAGTAGTTCTTTAAATGACTCTTGACAGTGATTATTTAATACAGTCAAAATATGGTCAACCATTTGGTAGAGCAGGTAGTTTAAACTCAGGGTTACTTTTGAGTTTAAAGGCATATAGATTAGTGAAAAAAATCAATTACTTACAAGTTAAATTAATTTGTAAAGCTGAATTCTATTCTATATTATAGTGTTACAAATTATATATATTTTTGCCTAATTACGCTAACCTGCATAGTTAACCTAATTAACCCAGTTAAGCCTGTAAATGTCACTTTAAGCTGTATAGAAGTATCTTAAAAAATAACTAGTTAAACAGTATTTACTGTCATCATGGCAAATATAAAATAAATTAGCTATTAAAAATGAGTTATTAAAACTATTATGTTTATCTTCTCGCAGTTAAACAAAGAGAAAAAAAAAAAACAAGGGGTTAATAATGCTGAGGCGCTTTTCTAGACAAACCTATGCTGTGTACATCACATAGTTTAAAAAAAGTGACTTGTCTTGGTCAAAAATCGCTCATTGTCACAGTTGAAACCACAATGACTTTCTTCTTCCACGAGGGAATTTATTTGTATCATGATGGTTTTGTTTACAAGTGGACCATTACATTTACATTTACATTGTATGCGTTTGGCAGATGCTTTTATCCTAAATGACTTTCATTTCATTGCAGGTACATATTTATTTATGTATTCATTTGTTTTCCAGTTCTAGCCTTCCTTGGGAATAACCCACAACCTTAGCATTGCTAGCACCAGACCCTACTATTTTAAGTTTTACTCTTTAGGAATCATTTAGATTTCAAGCAATCAGAAATTATCAAATTGTTTTAGATTTTGTGTGGCTCATGTAACAGAAATTATATGGGTATAAGGACCCTGATAGAAACCATCTTAGAGGTTATAATGGTTTCCACTACAAATTAAAAATCTTACCAAATTATTAAACCGCATCTATCGAAACTAAAATATTGAAGGATTATTTTTTTTTATTTTGATTGAATGATTTGTTATGATTTTTAATTACTGTTTTGTGACATAGTCCGTTTAAATTCCTTGAATTAGCATACTACCAATAGAAGACCCAAAGGATCATAACAGTTTACAGTAAAATGTACATTTTCCCTTAAAATATTACACATTCTTTGAGTTTACAACATATTTAATCACTAGATAAATGAAAGAAAATTGACGTTGACCAATCAAAGTTAAAATGTGCAGAAAGTTCTTCTTTTCTTGTGTCACAACAAGTTCTCAAAGGACTTACAGTGGAGAAGAAACAAACCTGGATCAGCTTCAAGGAGCTGACAACCTTTGATCTTTCAATTGTGATGTGGTTTATGAGCAGGATGGATGGCTGTTTCAATCAGGCTGGGGTGTACGTAGTAGAAAAAGTTGTATGAAGGAAATCCCCAAGCTACCCGAGTGTAATATACCTCTTAGAGCACATGGTGGGTGGTGACATCACATCTATCACAGCTCCCAGACCCTGCAGAGAGGAAAGAGGCCAGGAGGAAGCATGTCAGGGTGGGGAAGAACCGGTGTGACCACAGGAGGGCCATCAGGGGACTCGTGCAGAACAAAGACGAGGCTTGTAATTTATACCTGACACTTGCATCCTCTTCCTGACAGCTACAGTCTTGAAGAAATATGCATAGATGTGCCGAGATCGCATTGGGTATCACCACCAAGATGTTTGGACAAGGTGAATGCATTAGCAGATACTATATAATTTCCAATGGGGAGTGTGGAAGCCAAAACATGCCATTTACTTTCCGAGCACTCAAAAGAATGCTGATGCCTTATGGTTTTATCATTGGCACCTTAACAAATATGATTCAGCTGAAGACTTGAAATACAGACGTGTTTTCAAATTTCGTTACGCAAATACAACCCCCCTGTTGGCCTTGTGTTTGGCTCAGGGGGCTCATGCTGTCATGTCTCAATAAATATGTCCTTCTCGTTTTTTCAGGTCAGGCTTTGTGATTTTTAGTCATCATGCAAGCACTCATCTCCCTTACGGACGATTTCTCCCAAATGCATATTTCACTGAAAGAATATGGCAGAAGTGCAAGGCAAGGTTTCTTAAATTTGATGTTTTCAAGAGAATATATTAAACTTCAAGGGCAATTAAACTCAACTACTGATGTGATCAGTCTGACAACTAGTTGTAAATTATATATATATATATATATAT
>CAIGQQ010030760.1:0-11707 GCA_903798035.1 Danio albolineatus | reverse complement strand
TCTATCTATCTATCTATCTATCTATCTATCTATCTATCTATCTATCTCTTGTTTAATGGATACATACTCTGACCACTAAAAGAAATCAAATAAAAACTTTCAAATAACTGCATTTTAAAACTCAAATTCATGAAGTCTATAGTCTCTTATTTGAGCTCTGAGCTTTTGTTGAGCGTTTTTGTTTGCGTTAGTTTAGCTTGTTTATGGAAGTGGTGTTTAAAAGCAGATTTTATCCAGAAAACTACATTGGTCGTACTGCGTACAGAAAATTCACCAATCAGAGGGACATACCGACAAGCCTGCATCAAACAAGATTTTTAGCTCCACCCACTCTTATGAAGCACAACGAATAACTTAATTGATTCAATCTCCCTTTGATCTCAATTGCATTCAGCATGCGAATGTCTTAAAATATCTTATTTCTATAAACTCTAACAATATATTTAAATGCTCTTTAATTTCTACGTCTTTTGTCATGCGCAGTGCTTCATGGCACTATAGTCCTTGTCTTTGTAAAGTTTTGTAGCTTCATCTTTTTGTTTGGTTTTCATGTACTACTTTGCTTTAAATTAAATTCTGTAATGTTGAATGTTTAGCTTTTTGGTATGGTTTATAGCTTCTATAGTGCTTTAAAGTCAAATCAAAAACTGAAATGTTTACTTTGCTAGTGCACATTGCTATTCTTTAGGTGAACAATTAATTAGTGTAAGTTAATCCACTGAGGGAAAAAAGGGATTTTTTGGTCATCTTTAATCAAACATGGAAGCAAATCGTCAAACTTTGGAGTGGCAGTCCTACTCTGTCAAGGCTGATTTACGTCTGCGCCAAGCGCACGCGTATGCTCCGGTGCAGCCTGCGCGTGGTCGCATAGCCCTTGCCATAGTTGTCGCTGACACACACCTCTCAAAAAAATGTAACCACGTCGAAACGACACGTAGCGCAAGCTCTGTGATTGCTCTGACAAGTGTGGGCACGGCGAGAGCCATGCGAGCCCAATGGAGTGAGTACGTACAAGCGTGTTGCCCGGTTCCCACCTCAAAATGAGCGTTCAGAAAGAACAAAACACCAGCGAAGAAACTTGTCACAGAGGAACATTAACACCTCACTGCCAGATAGCGTTTCGGAAGTGTTATTGCAGAGCAACACAAACGGTGTGCAAAAGTAGAAATACACGACAATGTGCGTTGCATGCCATAAACCAGGCTTTAATATCAGTTTATAGGAAACCCCGCCCCCTTATCAATATTTAGTTTCAGTTAGAAGTACAACAGCATACTGTAAGGTCTCTGTATTTATATCATGTTACACAAAGACTTTTAAAAATAATCTTTATAGGATTCAATAGTTAAATAGATTCTCATCAACCAATTTTAACATTGATATTTTTATTTTAATATTTTAGTATTTTATTATTGGGTTATTATCATGATTTATCACTTAACTGTGGACTTAAATTTAGGAACAAATTATTAATAGGTATTCTATATGGTTATTTATAGTTTTATGTACATTTGCAGGCAACTTGGTGGCTCAGTAATTAGACCTCACAGCAAGAAGGCCACTGGTTCAAGTCCTGGCTGGGCCAGTTGGCATTTCTGTGTGCAGTTTTCATGTTCAGAATCAGAATCAGTTTTATTGCCAAGTGTGCTTCACACACACAAGGAATTTGCTTTGGCTACAGAAGCTTCCAGTGTACATAAAGTGACAAGTGACAACACAAAATAAGTATAAAAAAGACGATAGACATTAAACAGAGATGCAGTCAGTCAAAAAAGATCTGGATGTTGAAATGTATGTACAGATTTGTTATAAATATACAGGTTATAAGGTGCTGTGTGCAAATACGTAAGGAGAAGTATTGCATTGTATATTGTTATAAGGTGTTGTGTACAAGTGCGTATGAGAAAGTATTGCACGTTTATTGCACAAAAGGAAAATATTTAACAGTTCACGAGGTACAGTAGATGGCCTGAGGAAAGAAACGTTTCCTGTGTCTGGCTGTTTTTGTGCTCTGTAGCCCCGACCACACGGTAACAGTTCAAACAGTAAGTGTGCCAGGTGCGAGGCGTCCAGGGTGATTTTGCGACCCCTTTTACCCACCCTGGAAAAGTACAGTTCTTGAAGTATAGGAAGGGTAGTGCCAGTGATTCGTTCAGCAGTCCGGACTATTTGCTGTAGTATTCGCTGTTCTCCCCATGTTCCCGTGGGTTTTCTCTAGGTGCTCCGCTTTACCCCCCAACAATCCAAACACATGCGGTATAGGTGAATCAAATGAACTAAATTGGCCACTACATGTGTATGGATGTTTCCCAGTGATAGGTTCCTGCTGCAAGAGCATCCGCTGTGTAGAACATGCTGGACAAGTCAGCGGTTCATGCCGCTGTGGGGACCCCTGATGAATAAAGGGACTAAGCCGAAGGAAAATGAATGAATGAATGTGAATTTACAAACTAGAGATTTGGTTTCTCAAGCCATTTGGGCTCCAAAATGTCGACTCTACTATTCAGACCGTATTTTGTTTTATCTTTACTTATTAGTTTTAGTTCAACCCTTGCTTTCAGTGTTATTGTAACTCTTCAACAGAGGTGTAAATCAGATTAGATGAGCGTAGTGTTTGAACAGTAGCATAAGGTTTGGTTTACTCATGACGTTCCCCTCATGCTGCTCCATCATGGGATGCGACTCACTGATGAGCAAAGTCTAGCAGAGACACTGGTTACATTGGAGGCTTTGGGTCATGTAGGGTGAATCAGGCTCCAAATGGCTGAGAAGAGACCGGCAGACTGAAGGCAAATGATCATGCGGTGTCAATCATGAATCTAAAAGCCAAACTGGAGGCAGAGACAATTCCTCTAATGTATTTGAGTTCAGGAATGTTCCTGTCATCCTTAAGACCATTGATATATATCAACGAAATGGTCTAACTCATTACTAGTGCTGTTATTAATGCAAATCAGACATGCTTTATGGACACAATAGTAACCTCATAAAAATGTAATCCGATCGACTTTCTGATGTGACCTGTAATATTGATGAATGTTGGACCGCAAAAGACCCAATGTTGTCATTGACAAACAAGGCCCAGTTTGCACTGGTTTTAAAATGTACTTTGGTTAATCGGATCACAGACTTGTTTACGCCCGGTGATTTAATCTGTTTCTTTTGTTTACTTTGACCAGTTTCCTGATTTCTTTGAGACAAGAGTCTGTAGGGTCTATACTACTGTATGTACAGTGTGTGCTTTTATTGTAGAGTACATATTATTATCATGAAAGGAGACACCTGGATGATATAAGAAGCAGTAGGTTTCGTTTCTGCTCTGATATCCTCAAATCTCTGTAGGTTTCAAAAGCATTCGATCATGTTAGGGTCTACGCAGTGAAAGCTGTCTATGTTTTGACTCTTGAAATGCTTGAAAGTGGACAAGTCTTATTAATATTGTCCTGTTGAGATCAGGTCCACAGAAACGTATCTGAATACCAGGTGTTAAAATAAGCTTAAAACTGAATGTACTAAGAGAAATTAAATAGATATTTATAATCAGACAAAGTTACAAAAACTGAAATTAAAATGGAAAGCTAATGTGAAAGCTAATGTTTTATAAGCTGATATCATGTGACTTTGATTACAGATGTCAATCTCAGTTCCTGGAGGGAACGGTTTAGTTCCAACCATAATTGAACACACCTGATCCAACTAATTAAGTGCTTTAGGCTTGTTTGATACCTGCAGTTGAGTGAGTTGAAACATGGCCGGAACTAAACGCTGCCGAGCTGCGGCCCTCCAGGAGTTGAGTTGGACACTTCTGAATCACATGTTGTTGTTTTTTTCCCATATTAAACTAGCTATCTTAACGGCGGTTCCATCTCAGTTCAGTTCAGTGCGGTAGGCACTTTCCTCTGTTAGAAGTTACCAAAATATAGTACCAAAATAGTGAACCGTACAACACCACTTTTTTTTTTTTCAACCCAGGCTCATTCTGAGAACGTAGTCCTAAATATGTTTCTGGGGGCTGCAGAATACTTCCTGGGAGGTATGTCTTTTTGCACTTTTTTTGTTTTCGTGAATCCATGAGAGGCCGCTGTGTATGCTTTTTGAAATCTAAAATGTCTCTCGTGAGTGCTGTTTGCGCATAAATCCACCAGAGGTCGCTGTCAACTGACTGTTTTGCTGACTGAATGACTGACTGACCGACCAATCGACTGACCCACTCTCCTCCTTCCCTAAACCCAACCTAAATTTTATCGATTGACCCATCCACACACTTCCCTAAACCCAATAAACAACTTTCAAAAAAGCAATCCAAAAAAAATAACAGCCCTCATCTCATTTTTACCACATTTTCAGACTTTACCGCATTCCCACCTTGTTATTTACTGGTTTATTGTATTATTTGGATTCTGTTTTTGCCTTACCTGCTTTCTGGAACCGCTCTTCACCGGTTGGTCTCTTTACCCATCGTCGTGGCCAACTCCTCTCTGGGTCTCAAGTTTGCTGACATACGGCGAGCTAACGCGACAAACTGATTGCAGTGGGAAAGTCGTCCACGCGGAGACCAGCAGTCAGCTTGTAAGCGCGAAAAGGAACAGCGTCATAGTGCCCCGTAGTGTTCATTAAAAAAAAATGAAAAGCAGCCACGCGTACCTCTGACCATGTTATATACGGTCTCCAGAAACATACGTGGGACTGCGCTTTCAGAATGAGCCTGTGTTTTTTGGAACCCTTTCTTAAAGGGACTGAAAGAGTTGAGTTTTCAGTCACGGCTGCGCTCGAAATCGCCTACTACTCAGTAGGTACTGCATTTGCACTTGAATTCACTACTCCACCATTGCAAAAATATGTTCTATACAGTATGATTGTGAGTAGTATGAATAGAACTCAGATGTACTACATCAGCCATTTTGTCATCGTCACGTGACCTACCTGCGTCAGTTGCGTCGCTTCACTATCATTCATGAATTCTCTTGTGGTGCATCATAGGATAGCGTAGCGTCTATCCGATGTGCACTTCAGAATCTCGCCGAAAGTAGTACGTCATCCGGGTACTTCTCACATAGTGTTTTTCAAATTTTATGAATTCAGACATACTACTCAGCTTACAAACTGTTTTTAGCAAACTATAGTGTGGTAGTATGCGATTTCGGATGCAGCTACGGTCGTCATGCATGACCGCTCTGCACATTTCATATGGTTTTCTTTTTAATTCAGACATTTGTTGTAATTCAGCAATAAATGCCCTGCAAACTGGACTCCACATGATGTTTTGCCATGACTTCTGCAGGCAATGCTGCTATGCAAATGCCTGAATAAGAGCACAGTTTATGCAGGAAGCTCTTCTAATGAGCTGGTTATCTAAATCAGGTGTGCTGAATAAGAGAGACATGTAAAATATGCAGATTGGTTGAATATGAGGACCAGTGCTGTATCCTAAACCGCCCCCAATTCACACATTCTCTGTTCTCACATTAGTGCACTATTAATATAGTCCACTTGAAGGAGTAAATGAAACGAGTGACTGATTTTGAGCACTCCGTGCACCGGAAGGGATGCGGCTTTGTCTGTGCTTTGCTGGTTGATAAATCTAGAATGGGAAATGCTGGTTTACAGAGATTTGTCACTTGTAATGGTTCATGATGAGACCATACAATTACTCCACAAAAGGGCTGGGCGATTTGGTTTAAAATTAAAATCTTGATTAATTGAATGTTTTAACTCTCTTAGGATTATAGAACAATTATTCTATTTATTTATTTTGTTTAGTTCACAGATTTTGTTTAGTTCACTGAGTTTTTGTACTGTAAAGATGCTCACATATTACAAGTAAGAGATTTTGAAATAAAGGGTTTTACTTTATCAAGTTTTACTTGATTTTAAAATAGATGAGGGAAACAAAAACTATCTACTGTCTCTGATTATTTCTTGAACATCAGCGTTGAAGAACTGAAATTAAAACACACTCAGCCCAAAACAAAGTCACTCTTTTTCCTAAAAAAAAAGTTAAAATAAATAACTTACACTTTTAAAAACTATTTTCAATGTTTTTCATACTAAAAGTAGAAAATCTGCAGCATCTCTTCTAAATAAAACAACTCAATGAAATAACACCTATTTTAAATGGTGCATTTCTTAAATCTTCTGTAAACAAATATTTAAATGTGTATATAATAATTTTATTGTAATAGATAATATGCTGTCTCAAGGCATCTCCGGCGCAGCTTTCAATCATCTTCAATGTATAGTGCAAACGTTTAATTACAATTTTTTTCTTGAGTGGAGCGCAGGTATGTGATTGCGAACAGTTGACATGTGAGTTTCCATCATTATTTGGGGATATTCCATCGCAAACGCATTTAATAGAGCATGACGAGGATGTGGGTGATGCTTCTCCTATACGGCAGCGTTTTTATCGTGTTCCTTTTGAAAAACGTATTACATTAGAGTGGGAGATTCAGTATATGCTGAAGAATAGCATCGCAAAACCCTCGAGTGTTCGAGTTTGCCGTCGGCATGTTTATTCATTCATTCATTTTCTTGTTGGCTTAGTCCCTTTATTAATCCGGGGTCGCCACAGCGGAATGATCCGCCAACTTATCCAGCATTTGTTTTACGCAGCGGATGCCCTTCCAGCCGCAACCCATCTCTGGGAAACATCCATACACACTCATTAACATTCATACACTACGGACAATTTAACTTACCCAATTCACCTGTACCGCATATCTTTGGACTGTGGGGGAAACCGGAGCACCCGGAGGAAACGCACACGACCACGGGGAGAGGATCGAACCAGCTTCCTTCTTGCTGTGAGGCAAACGTGCTACTCACTACACCACAGTGGCACCGTCGCCGTGTTTATTTGTAAGAAAATCTGATTTTGTACGGATTATCATAAAATTAATAAAATCACTACAAGGATGGAAGATTGCGAAGGCTGCACCGGACCATACCTGTGCGTTTGATGTAGAAGTATAAATCAGCCTTAACAGAGCAGGGTCACGTGACTCCACCTGCGTTTCGGAAAGTAATTGAAAAAATTGACCTGGAAAAATTAGATCGATTATAGATTCTAAATGTAATTTTGATTATTTTTTTCGATTATTAATCGCCCAGCCCTACTCCACAATGTTTTTTAAGTAAGAAAATTGGGGGCAGTTTTTCCTGCTTCACATGTACATAATATACTAATCATCGTCGTTAAACTTGGTATTAATAAACACTATTCCTTAAACCTACCCCAGAACCTAACATTCACCCTATGTAGTTATTATAACTCTTTTTTTTCATGTACAAGCATGCATTTGAGTAACAAAGTACAGCCAGAACATGTGTTAAGTACAGTATTTGTGAGATCCACCATGGAAGATTCTACTGTGTCTTAGGACGTGCTGTTTTTTCCTTTCATTAACAGGAATCTATAAATAGTTATCTATTATTAGAGACCAGTCCCCGTGTCTGAAAAGGCAAAAAGAGAGGATTTGTATCCTGCATGAAAGCTGTAATGTTGTGTGCTGCGTGTTTTCTAATTTGCTGGCCCATTCATAATTCTATAACATAATTATCAGCAACAGGATCTGCCTCAGTAAATGGTCTCTTTTTAGTGGATCATTGGAAGTACAGAAGCCTGTCTGTTTCCTCAACAGCAACCACAAACACATGAAGCATCCATTCCTGTCCCAGAATGCCTTCTTAAACCGGACGCTGCGTTTCTGCCGAACATTGGGTTGTTCTGTTAACACGCATTAAGTGCTTCGTCTCTCAGCAGCTCCGTCTGCACTTAGCAAGTCTAATTCTCAGCAAAGCCAGGTTTGAAATCACTTATGGCAGACGGGCTTTTCTGTCGTCCATCATCGTAAAGGCTGAATGGAGACGACTGCCCGACTGACAGGGGAAAAGCACAACAGCTCAATTGCTCAGCAATCTTTTGCCGATTATCGAGCGCTTGTGCTTTATTTGAGGAAATACATAATGTGATTTTAATTGTTAATGGTTCTGATGGGACGTTGTTGAGCGATGATCTAATCGGCTGGGTGGAAGACTGCAGTTCTCTGCGGAGAATGGTGTTTCGTTGGTGTGTGTTTGCCACAGCTGTCTGCTAGAGTGTTTTCATCCACATCCCACGGGATTGTGGGTGTGTTAATGAAGTGTGTTTTTTCTAATGTTAACAAAGCTCCTGGAGATTGTATTCAGCTTATTTACTGTGCATTGTCTCCACTAGGCATGGGCCGGTATAAGATTGTGACGGTATGATAACCTTGGATAAAAATATCACGGTTTCACGGTATGACGGTATTGTGTTTACTGCTCTAAAACAATGTTTCTCAACTGGTGGGTCGCAGGAACATTTTCAGTGGGTTGCGGAGTGTGTGGTCAAAAAAACAACAAAAGTTTAATTTTTAACTTGTTTTGCGTATACCGGACTTTTATTTTGAAATGCGCGCGCGACAACCGATCCCTTTGGAATCGACGTGGAAAGCGTCAGAGACGTAGAGAGTTAGCTGGTGGAGCTGTCATGTGATAAGACGCTGAAAAGGAAATTCAGTAAAGTAAGCCTCTCCCAGTTTTCGCGATCTGAGTGCGATCAAACCCATCCCATTAAGAACTACGTATTTTTATGAAGCTAAGGAACAGGTTGGACATAGAGCACGATCTTCAGGTAGCACTGTCTACCATCTCATTATCTTCCCAAATTACTGTTAAGTGAAACATATGTTTATAATTGCTGTCATATTAGATGTAAAAATGGTTATGATTATTTTAATTATTTTACTGTAATTTGCTGGTTTGTTCTGTTCAACAGGATCAGTGTTCATGTTTTATTAACAGTTCAGTTTTGTTTATGGTAACAACCTTTCCTTACCCTAACCACTGTTTACAGTGTTTGTCGTTTTTACTTTGTAATATTTATATAATTTGATACATTTTGTTAAATGTCAGCAATAAAATATTGTTTATTTGTAAGCTGATTTTCTTTTTTATTTATTTCTTTTTTTTATTGAAGGAAAAAAAAGAAAACATGTTCATACAATACAACAATAAACATTACAGTTTCCTTCTATTTTTTTTTTTTTAACTCAAGTCCCACCCCAAGTGCAAGCTGATTTTCTCATGATTTTTCTTTCACTACTTGTGTATGTTAACAAATAAATACAAATTAATTATAATTCCTAAAATTATATTGTAGTTCCTAAAAATTTGGGTCGCGGCTTGATGACCATGTAAAAATGTGGGTCCCATGGCCAAACCAGTTGAGAAACACTGCTCTAAAATATATATTTTTTAAATGTCTGGCTAAAAACAAAACCCCTTTCCCCTTTAAACACAATATATTTTATTTTGAGAAACATTTAAAGTATGTTGGAGCAGTGTCAGGCTAAATAATTCACTCGTTGACGTCTGCTGTCTTCATTAGTTTCAATAATACGCATTTCTTTGCAATTTACAACAGCATCTTTAGATATCTTTTCTGCTGGAGATACTGTTGTCCTAAGAACAACAACAACAACAAAACAAAAATGTAAAAAATCTTACCCATACCTTAGGAACGATATAGCAGACATTTTTGGCGGTTTTAAAACCTTGACTTTTCCAAACCGCAGAGTACCTTGAAAACGTTTATCGTCCCATGCCTAGTTGCCACACACATATACACATAATATATCATATCTGTTTAAATGGGAGAGGAATAGAGTAAATGAGCTGGTAACATAAACAGTGTGTATATTTCTGTAAATAAAGCACAAATAAAACAAATATTGTCGTCTCCTTAGACATCATTGCCTATTTTATATTTTGCTAGTATTGATGTGTATTCCCTTGAAAAAAAAGATCAATTTTGATTTATGACAACCACCACGCGTCTCAAAAGAAAAAAGAAAAAAAATCTGATTTAAACCTAACAGTGATGACTTGCACTGTAAACGTTCTAATCACACCAGTGTGATCATATGCCTAGACTGATCACACAGAATTAAAGGGGTTTAGCCTTGAAAGGGTGAATACAATGCAACATTGGTTTTATACAGTACAATTGTAACATAATATTGTATAATTGTTTTCTGTTTCAATGTTGGAATCTGTTCAAAACAGAGCCTGAGCAGCTGTTTCATTGGCCAAAAAAAGATTCAGAACAAAATAAACATCATCAATATTTCTTTGACCAATGGCATTCATTTATTAATGATTACTTATTATTTCAGTCAATATAAAGATCTAATGGAAGTCGGAAATTGTGACATCCATAGTTTATAACTTGATTTAAAGGGTACAATAGATCAAAAAAGAAAAGAGATAGCAAACATTGTACTTTCAAATGAATAGCGTTTATTCTTCTTTCTGCTCCTAACATCTCCTTTTATATTTTAGTAGAAAGGGGGTCATAAAACAATTTTTAATTTAGGATAAATAATAGATAAGAGCTTCAAAAAATGTCAGTATCTGTTAACTTTATTTGTGAAATTAAGATACACACTCTGTGCTTGTGCATTTCCCCATTTCTGTTTTCTCACCTTTGATCTGTGCCATGAGACAGGCCTGTTATATTGCTCATATAATGCCCAATTAAACTCTTGCTGAGAGCGGTTCAGCTTCATTGCGTAATTGTTGAACTCTAACTTGTTTACATTTTCCTTGAACCTGTCCCTTCAGGTGTGTGCTGTGTTTTGACCGGTGTAGTAATGTTGTGTCTGTCATACACAGGCTAACGGGACCCTCAGGCTACCTCTCTGATGGACCAGGAAACTACAAATACAAGACCAAGTGCACATGGCTCATTGAGGGACAGTGAGTATTCAAATCAAACTTAGATTAGGCATCTGTACCTTAAAGGCATAGTTCTCCAAAATAGTGAAAATATGGATATGTTTTCTCTCCCTCGGGTCATATATTTATTCAGTAGAACATATATATATTTTTTTAGCTCTGACTGATCCTGTGATTCATAAAATACAAGTATAATTTTATGAGTAAAAATACAACAACAACTAAATTAATGCACATGGCTCCTGCCAATACGTTCAGCTCTGAAAAAGAGAACTGATCTGTTTATGTAACAAATCAGACATTGTTTACAGGGTTTTCACACTTCTTGAAAGTATTGCGGGAATTTCAGACATGTAATTAAAGTACTTTCAGACATGTGGATTCAAGGACTGGAAAGTAGGGCTGAACAATTCTGCCTAAAATGAGAATCACAATTTCCTTTGCTTCAAATAAGGATCTGAGGAAGAAACTGAGGGCATTTTAGCTAATTCAAAACATTTCTCACACATGAACTGATCGCGACTAAAGGCTCGTACACATGGGGACGCTTTTCGTTTGCGTTTATCGTCAGCATTTTTCGAGATGTTTTTCCGCATTCAAGCCCAAGTGATTTTCTCTGGCGTCGAACAGAAGAGTGTGCAAAATCACTCCTTGACGTTAGATGGCGCACACGGTGGCGCCAAGCTTCTGACACCCCCTTGTCACACAAAAGAACAAAAGAGAAAGTTGACACACTTGTTGTTGCGATCGACAAAGCATAGATGATTCAAGTAGCAGCTCTAGCGATGAAGAAATGATTATTGTTCACCAGTGTAATAAGCAGCTCCACGTTCATATCGCCTCTGGGCATCTTCTTCAATATGCGCTCGCATTGACAGTTTTACGCTTGAGTGCCTCCAAGGGTTGTTTACTGTAACTTCAGTGGCTCCGTACTAGTGAACAAAAGTGC
>CAIGQQ010030757.1:0-12737 GCA_903798035.1 Danio albolineatus | reverse complement strand
AACCCAACCTCAGTTATTGATGTCTACACCTACCCCAACCCTAAACCAAACCACACAGTTATTAACGTCTACACCTACTCCAATCCTAAACCCAATCACAGTTATTAACGTCTACACCTACCCCAACCACAGTTAATAACATTTAAACCTACTCCAATCCTAAACCCATCCTTACAGTTAACAACGTCTACACCTACTCCAAACTCGGTTATTAACATCTACACCTACCCCAACCCTAAACCCATCCTCAGTTATTGACGTCTACATACCCCAACCCTAAACTACATAGCCCAACCCTAAACCAAACCACACAGTTATTAACGTCTACATCTACCCCAACCCTAAACCCAACCTCAGTTATTGACATCTACCCTAACCCTAAATCCAACCACACAGTTATTAACGTCTACACCTACTCCAATCCTAAACCCAATCACAGATATTAACGTCTACACCTACCCCAACCACACAGTTAATAACATTTAAACCTACTCCAATCCTAAACCCATCCTTACAGTTAACAACGTCTACACCTACTCCAAACTCAGTTATTAACATCTACACCTACCCCAACCCTAAACCCAAACTCAGTTATTAACATCTACACCTACCCCAATCCTAAACCAACCTCAGTTAATAGTCTACACCTACCCCAATCCTACCATCTTTAGCCCACTCTCTTTAAGAGGGGAATAAATAAGTGACTAGAAATCACTTTAAATGATCACATTTGTCAGATTCTCTACTGGAGATCAGTTACAGGTTTTTATTTTCAATGCATTTCTAATCCACAGTTTGGCCCCTACAGTCCCTTTCTTTAGCCTAGATTTACTCAAAACCTTGATAATGTGAATCTTTTACCATCAACAGCTATTAAACAGTAGACATTTATTGTGATTCTGTTTTCAAATCTTACTGCTTAGGTGAACAAACTTCTTTCCTCAAAACAAATATTGAAAAGGTTATTCAAGATATAGTCACAGCATATGAACTGACACTGTGCATGAGTTGTACCCTTCTCTTCATTAGCAAGTTATGACTCTGAAATAATTTGTATTTAATCAATCACCAGCCTTGAAAATAGTACATATAGCTGCCTTCTTGTGGACAGTTTATAGGTTAGCATAGCTGTATTTATTACAAGGTCTTACAGCAGAAAACAATGTTTAATACTGTGATACCTCAGCGGTTTTGTTTTAAATAAACATTTGAAAATTAATATTCTAGCATTCATTCATTCACTTTTCAGCTTAGTCCCTTTATTAATCTGGGGTCCCCACAGCGGAATGAACCGCCAACTTATCCAGCATTTGTTTTACGCAGCAGATGCCCTTCCAGCCACAACCCATCTCTGGGAAAATTCTAGCATTCGTTTTGTGCAATTAAATTAATTGTATGGTAGAGTAACATAGCCAAAAAACAACAACCACCCTTGGAAAAGGTAAGTTTGCACCACCTTAAAGCATACACAAGTGAAAATAACATGACAAATTGTAGCTGACGAGAAAAAAAAAAAAAAAAACCACACACACACACACAACAACAACAACAACAACAACAACAACAACAAACAACAACATTTGTGTAAAGGACTTTTATTTATAAAATGCATTCAGTGGCCAGAACTGAAACGCCATCACAGACAGGGAGAAGTGTATGTGGCCTCAAAACGGTCAGCTGAAAGAGAAAGGAAAAGCTTAGCATGGAGCACCCTCTACAGGAAATTCAGCTCCATTATAAAACCCAAGAATGACAATCATACTTCTCTGGTAATAGTCATAAATATTGATGACCGCTGGCTTGAGATTCTGCACTGCAACAGTCTGTGTCAGCTCTAGATTAAAGGTCACTGGGACGCCTTTAGGAACCTGCAGACAGAGGGTCTTGGTTACTTTGAGAGAAAGGAAGGAAAGGAAAACAAGTAAATAAAACACCACACAGAACTGCTCCAATGCAAGCTACTTTGCATGTTTAAAGGAAAACAAGATTTCTATGTCAACCATCTCACATATTTAAGATGGCAGGTTCAATAGGTCTCACCTCTTGTAGATAGACAAGGACATGATCACCTTCAGTATCAACCCTCTGCACTAATGGAGTGAAATTAGGTGGAGATCCAAGCTGTGAGAAAGAAACTCCATCAGCAAGCATTTAAGGATCAGTGTCACCCTCCAATCTAATACCAACCAGTGAGGTGTCTGCAGTGAATCCTGACAATAGCTTGATGTCCACCAAAACCATGTTAGTAGTAGGCTTTGGACCAGTGTATCTGGAAAAAAATTAAAATAAAATAAATAAATAAATAATAATAGGTTGGGGAAATATATCTTAAATTTAACAGGAACATGCATGGTTCTGTAAAATACCATTTGTGGTTGGTTCACTTATGCAAATTTAAGTGTGGCAAGGAAAGGATTGGGAGTTCATGCCAAGGAACAATATTGGTCTTCATCTGAAACCATGCATTTGATTTGCAAGTAATAGTCTTTAGCCTTTGATGCAAAAGCCTTCTTACAGAAGACTCAAAGGCTGTTCGTTTCAAACAAAGAACGAACAGCATCAAAAAAATCCTTCCAAAAGCAGAATTAGTCTGTTCAAAATGAAAGCAAACTTTCACCCCTATACCCCTTTGAGCTACCATTGAAACCGGTAGATTACATACAAGTATACAAACGGGGATAAAAGCACTTAAGGTGATCAAAGTATTTTGCCCTAAAAAAAAAAATAAATAAAGAAAAAAAAATAAAGAAAAACAACAAAGTCACATGTATAGAAAAACAGCACTTACTTAACAGTGAAGGTCAACATCAGATTGACTGGTACAGCTAGACAGTCTCCTGTCACCTTTGCACCAACACTCAGTGTTTTGGAAAATGTAACAGGAGGTGTCGGGTTGTTGTAGAAACAGGCAACCTGTGAGTGTAAAAATTCAAAAAAAGGCAATGAATTACCATGAGCACACCACCAACAGCAATGGGTGAACATACAGACCTGCACAGAAGCACAGGCAGAACCTCTTGCTACAACACTAAATGTGCCTGGGAAGTTCTTCAATGGATCCTCCTGATACAGCAAGCGGTTATTGGGAGTCACAGCAAAGTCCAAAACATCTCCTGCTGGCACTGAGGACTGAACTGTGACTGTGCTGGAGCCTCCAGGGCTAAACACATGAGCAGCATACAGAGCCAAGGCCTGAAGAGCCACCACTGTGTCCTAGGTGAATAAAGACCGGACTTTAAAGAAACTGTTCCAAGTGGTCCTGATTAATGCACTTTAAAGGGTTCGCAACAAATCATGCCTGAATTATGATATTGTTTGCTAGCTGAAGTCACCTGAGTGGAAGTGAAGCCACCGTAGGGATTCTGTTGGGTCACGAGCCAGTTGACAATGCGGTTAGCATAGCCCAGATTAGCAGTGGTCACAGGATGTACAGTAAGAACCGCTAGCAGCACATATGCACTGATCTCCACTGCCAGAGTATCCCCAGATGGAGTCTGAGACCAGTGGATCGTAGTACCTAAAAGACAGGAGAAAATGCTAGGTTTCCAAGAATGCAAACCTTCATTATTGACAAAGCTGAACACCAAATAACTAGCCTGTAGACTCGTTGCTACCTCTCAATTGTAAACCCAAAGTTAAACAAATTAATTGCTAATAATCACCGTCAGAAATGGCAAGATTTCTCAGGGCACTTAAAAGCTGTGCCCGAGTGTTGGTCTCTCCAGCCAGACTGAAGGTGTAGGCGAGCAGAGCAGTGACATAAGTGTTTCCCAGATTCCCAACAAGAGGCCTCAAAAACGACAGAGCCTTAGTAATGACAGGATCCTGGAAGGAAAGGGACAATTTCATGCACTGCATCACCAAAATAACATACAATAATAGCAACTCTTATTTCATTATCTTCTTCACTGCATAAGAAATTCTTTTGTCAACTACATACAACCATTGTTTATACCGTGACAGGGACTCCCATTTCAAGCATTGATGCAACGATGTAGCCAGTCATGGTCACGTTATCGTCAACACCACCCTAAAACACAACAGAATCTTCAAAATCAGTCTCAGCTTAGTAATAGTAGGTTTGAAGAAATGTGACATACCTTCATGTCATTGTGGTACAGAGTGCCCTGCTGCACGAAACAGCCATCTGGACCCTGTTTGCTTATCAACCAGTCCTTTGCACTCTGAAGAACATTGGGATCTATGTAGGTGAAATTCCTTGCAAGGCCAAAAGTCCTCATGACGAAGGCGGTCAACCTGGATACAGAGCAAGTTCAGTTGTACAACACAAATCATCATCAAGACTAGAACTGCAGGACACACCATGTATTGGATTCATCATAACCAAAAGTGCTGAATGAACCGTCGCGGTGCCTGTAGTTCAGCTCTCCTTGATAACCTGTTCCGGTACAAAAAGTTGATCAGATAAGGATTAGAGAATTCCCTGTACTTTGATTGGAATGCTTTGGACTTGGTCTAATCTAAATATTGAGATTTGGTTGTACCACTCTGAAGATAGCTGGTGGCAGTGTCTTGGATGGCTGGGGTGAGCTGTGCAGTTGCTTTCAGATACCGTAGGGTGTAAATATTGGGACCAAGAATAATCATGTTTTGTTCTCCACAGCCATAAGGCATCTTTAGCAAGTTAGCCAGATTTTTCAGTGAGCGACCCATTATGTCCCCTGTGAGGAAGATGAAACAAGGATAAAACCTAAATCAGAAACAAGTAACTGGAAAATCAGTGTCCTAAGACTACGAAATGTCATTAGTAGGATTCCAAATTAGGTCCTCATTCAGGATCAATTACTTGTGGAATTGAACATGGATGTAAACTAACAATGGTCAAAGTTTACATTAGATGGTTTAAGCACATAAGCATGTGAAAGAAATTGAATTACACTTCATGCAATCGAGGTCTGCAGCATTACTCAGCTGAACTTGTCAATTAATCCTGTGCCAGTCAAAGTAACTGCCAGCAGAGGGCGCGCACATGGACCATGCTCTTTTGCATGTTAAAGCAGCAAGGGCAGACTGCAGGTAGAGAATCAAGTGTAATGAGGCTTAACTAGTTTAATATGTAGTACAGTTGAGTTACAAGCTTGTGGAAGTAGATGTAGAGTCATCTGAAAATAAACTCTAGACTTAAGTTAACCTTCTGAGGTCTTCTGTACCCTAGAATAAGTATAGATAAAAGGTTGCCTCAAGACCAGTGGGCAAACCAATGATTGCCTAAAGCATGCCTGGCTATTAAATGTTATGCTGTGCCACCCTACAGTGGTGTTCTGTGGGCTCCCTTCAGGCAACTTTACCGATGACTGATACAGAGCATCTGGCTGATCCCTTGATGACATTTTTTGGAAATGAGATCTTCACGTTCTCTGAAAGCATGCTTCCTGTGAACCAAACACAACCGATCAGCAATTAAAATACATTTCTTGAAAGTGTAACAAGTTTAAAATTAGCAATAGAAGTCATACCACAAGGTTTAGATTCGCTTTAGGAAAGCTAGTAGTGTCAAGGGAGAACGCTGCAAATCCACTTTCATTTGTGGTCCCATTGAACAGCAGTTTGTTGGGCCGTTGGCTGCGGTCCAGCAGATAGACTATCTTGTTACTGATTGGGTTACCACTGAAATCAGCCACTGATATCTGTTTAGGGAGAGAATGAAGCATTGACATCTAACGGTTAAACTTTCAGCTCATGCATTTAAAAATAAACAAAAATCACAGAACAGTGTAAATACACCTATTATTTGGAGATTTAAGCAAAGTCAACTTAGTCACCTTGTTCTAGAATGCTTTGGCCCTTTTTTAAAAGGTGCAGTATCAACTTACCTTCCCAGTCAGTGTTGAGCCAGAATCATAGGACTTTGGGAGATCCACAAATGTGACCTTGCCCACTTCAAATGTAATCGACACGGTTGAGGATTTCGACATGACAACACCTGGAAGAAAACAAACATACATGAAGGCACCAAATAACACAGCATGTTGAATTCAGCCAGTAGTTTACCCGTTCCTTCCTCTGTGACATTGACATTAACAACAAAGGAGTTTTGCAGGTTATTCTTAAAATTTGCACTGAAAAACGTTGATGTACTGAGCGCAAGAGAAGCACAGCCGGTGTCGTTCACCTGGAAGCAAATGGTCAAGCTGATCAGGAAGTTTACAAGGCAGATTGCAGAAAATAGTAATTAAGAGTAAGTAGTGGTGAAAACAATTTCAGTTTAGTTGGTACAGAAAGTAAAAATCAATCATTTAGGATCCTCTAAACCTGTTAGGAGCGGCTTTAAACCTATGGATGTTTTGAGAGTACAGGCACTCATACCGAAGCAGTGTCATTCAGACAGACACTGGTCACTTTAGGATCCCGAATGTAGGGACGACGCTGACGACACACCTCCACAAACACTTGACCAGGAACAGGCTGCCCATATGTGTATCTGAGAAACATTAGATCGAGAACAGACCATTCACAAGATGACAAAAATGTAGCATCAATAAAACTAAAGCCTTCACTCACTTTCCACAAGCCTCAATTTTCAGTCCCACATCTGCAACACTATACTTCTGCGGTGTGTTCACGGTCACATCAAACTTGGGTAACACTAAACCAGAAAGAGCAGGAAGACCTCAGATCTGCTGTTGTACAGTTAATAGCACATGATCATTTTAACTCACCATATTTTTTCACATTAAAATGCTTTGAGATCATTCGGTCACCAATATAAGCCTTCAGCGTGTACGTCCCAACATGAGCTTCTGGGTTTAAGATGTGAGAAAGCTCCAAAATCCAGTTTGTGGAGGAGACATTCATCCACTGACGGATCCGGATATTATTATAATCCTAGTGAAAGAGATTAAATCAAGTACAGCCAAAAGCAGAATTTCCTCCAGTACGAACAGCAAATACACGTTCTTACCTCCACCACCACTAGACTGTACTGTAAGACACAAAGGAGTTACCATCAGGCAATGATGTTTGAAAGGCTTTATTAGGGAGTGAGAGGGGAAAGTAAAATCCACTTACCATTTGGTCTTGAGGTTCAAATTTATCACTCATGGTAACAACTCTGAAATTCACTGGAAGTGAGAAGTACCCGTTAATCTGTGCTGACATGTGACCATTTCACAAAACATCACCACCATTTTCTTATGTTCTAACTGGTAAAGATATTTGGGGTGGAGGATGAGAAGACTTCAGTGTACCCAGCCCCAAAACTACCATCTTATTGGAACTTGTCAAACTTGATTTTGATGGTCCATTTGTTGAATTTAAGTTTCATTGCAACTAATTCTCATTAGATTACCAGTAGACTGTTAAGGCTCGTACACACCGGGACGCTTTTCGTCAGCGCTAAGAGACATTTTTCAGCATTCAAGCCCAAGCGATTTTCTCTGGCGTCAAGCAGAAGAGAGTGCAAAATCACTCCTTGACGTTAGATGGCGCACAGGGTGGCGCAAAGCTTCTGACACTTCCTTGTTACACAGAAGAAGAAAAGAGGAAGTTTACACACTTGTTGTTGCAATCATCAAAGCATGGATGGTTCATGTAGCAGCTCTAGGTGATGAAGAAATGATTATTGTTCACCAGTGCAATAGGCAGATCCTCGTTCATATCGCCTCTGGGCATCTGCACTCGCATTGACAGTTTTGCGCTTGAGCGCCTCCAAGGGGTGTTTACTGTAACTTCAGCGGCTCCATACACGTGAACTTAAGTGCCGATCTGATTGGTGGAGAAGGTTTTGACGCGAGGAGTCAAAACAAAAAAACGAGCAAGGGCATTTCCTTAAAAATGGCGCTTTTATGCCTGGCGTTTTGCACGTTGGTGTGCACAATCACATTGGCGCCCTTTATTTAGTCACAAGGCGTCAAACATCGACCGAAAACGTGAGCAAAAAACGTCTCGGTGTGCACAGGCCTTAAGGTTGGGGTTAATGCAAGTTGACATGTACTTGCAAAGTTTCTTATTGTCAGTTTCAACAGATATTAAAGTTGACTGTCTACTAATACTCAAATGGACCATCGAAATAAAAGCGTTACCAGAAATTCCAGCCTGATCTCACAAGAAAACATAAGTATTTTACATTTTGGCAGTTTAGTGGCTAATACGTATGAATTCATACGAGTTCAGTCAAACGAAAATGTACAATTTAAAAAAGGAGGCGTGGCACCCAACCCCTAAACACAACTGTCAATGGTTGATGAGCAAATTGTACAGAATTGTACGAATTACATCATACAAATTAGCCACTAAATAAAAGTTACAAATTGCTGTGAGATAGCGTTGGAAATTCTGCACTAATACTGCAGTAAATCTAATTCACAGCTCACCTGTCTGTCCTGGATTGTAGAGTGGTTTGTCTGTCTGGATGAAGGTCAGAGGCAGGTAAGACCTGAACATCACTTTACTCTCTTCAGTCAATTTGAAGGACTGTCCTTGAACGACCACCCTCACCGTCTGCACTGAATCTCCATTTACTTGAGGAGCCTGTAGAGAATAGACAGTAAAGTGGATATTTCTCCCAGAAATAAACATTTCCTCAACTTAAACTAGAGTTCAAGACAAAGATTTGGAGATGGATGTTGGGGTGATCAGGAAGTGAATCTTTCATTTTGATGTGAAGGATCTTTTTAACATCAACCAAACCAGAATAGATTTAACCTGGAAAGTAAAACAGTGGTGAAGCTTCCTTCGCGACGTCTGCTGCGCAAGTTGAGTTTCGGTGGTGTTTTTCTCATCAATCAGCGAAACGGTCATTGTGAAACGGTCTTTGGGCTTCAGGAGACTAGCACACAGTTTAGCGGCAGAGCCAGACTCGATCAGTGAAGGAAACGTCACCATAAAGAACCTGTGGGAAAACAGGCAGCTTGGGTTTATCAGGATTGGGTCACTTCCCCATGCAGCCTTGCTGGAGACATTAACAGTGTAATGCTTATGGTTTGCGTCAATCTACTACCAGATACTGTACTCGACATTTATGCCAACTAAACCATGAAGAAAATACAGGGGTGGACAGTGAAACTAACACTGACCAATTTAGTGTTGGAGGTTTCAGTCACACTTTATTTTGATGGTCCGTTTGTTGAATTTAAGTTACTTTGTTAGTGCAAGTTGACATGTACTAGCAAGTTTATTATAGTCAGTTAAATGTCTGTTGAATGTCAGTATCAGCAAATATATAGTACAGTCTACTAATACTCAAATGGACCAGCAAAATAAAGTGTTACTGAGGTTTCATGGCTAAATTAAAGCAGCTGCCATTGAAGATTAAAAACTGAAATAGTATCTTAGGGTGCTTTCACACTAGCACTTTTGGTCTGCACCCAGGTTCGTTTGACGTCATAGTACGGTACGTTTAGCTAGTGTGAACACGTCTTCTGAACTCGGGTGCGCACCCGTGAACCGTACCCGAGTCCACCTGAAAGAGGTGGTCTGGGGTACGGTTCACTTGTAGTATGAATGCAATCGTACCAAAAGCCGGAAGTGAACCGTCAACAGTACAGCATACTATAGTTTTTATAAAGTTCATTCGTGTGTGTGTATGCGCGTGTGCATGTGTGTGTGTGTGGATCACGCGCTTACAAGCGCGACTGAGCCAGAGCTCAGATAATGCTTGTCTCCTACTAAAACAGCTGGGACATTGCGTGATGTTCTGAACGTGTATAATATGTTTGCCGCAGATAGGCGCAAGCCGTTTTCTGTATGTTCTAAACCAAAAAGTTCAGTAAAAGCGAAGCAACTGCGATGTGCGGACGTCTTTCCATTCCGGCGCTTTGCTTTTGTGTCCGTCGCCTGGCAACAGACGTACACAAAACATCGGCTTGATGACGCAAGCGTACCAGGGTTCAGAAGGACAAAAGACAGTGTGAACACAAACCAACCAAGAAGGTAGCAAGGGGGGACAATCAAACTTGGTTCAATTGCCTGGACCGTACCCAAGTGTGAAAGCACCCTTACTCTAAACCTGGACTAATAATGACAAACCAGATCATTGGAAAGGTCTTGTATCATAGTTGAAGTTAAGGAGCAAAACAAACACCAGCAATAACACGATGCAAATTATCAAGGGAGAATAACAGACTTCAGCATTCTTTTTTCAGATGTAGTGTTAGCTTAGCATGTATCTTAAAACGCTTCAAACCTATTGTACATTCATGCTTCAGAGGAATCAGAAGCTTACAGGACCTACATACAGAAACAGTTTAAAGGCTAGTTAATAATACTTACGGCCCAGAGCCCAGTCCATCAGCAGTGATGGGTCCAGTTTGGCTCGGGTTTTCAACATAAAAAAGTTCAGAAAGCCGTCCATCAGCAAAGCAGAAGAAAAGGACTAGAATGAGCCACCTCCAAACACTGATCTCCGTCACAGCCATGAAGAGCAATCATCTAACGTCTCTCCTTCAGAAACCCTGCACAGTGTCTGCTACAATCCACAAATCATGAACCCAAGAGCACTCCAGCTGTCCTAAGAGAATCTCAACACTGCACATCTATAGACTCCACTAACGAGACACACCTGATTCAGATCAGTAGCAGAGAGCGCAGCATTGGTGCTCTGTCCCTTACACAACTCAAAAAGTCTTCATATTTTGTTCTGCAACAGAAAAATAATAATAGCACTGATGATTTGTGCTGCCATTATTCAGATATTGTGAACCATTATAAAATATTGGACATTTAATTAAAGACGATGTCATTAGTGCACGCATTACAGTTGACTTAAGTGAAGGGGAAAAAAAAAAAAAAAACTTGAGAGAAACCAGGCTCAGTTGAGCACGACCATTTCTCCTCCGGCTAAACTTTCTGTGCAGAACTGCAGTCTAGGAACCAAAGGTGTTGGAAGCCAAGATGTGAATCTCCCATTCCACCACATCTGGTGACAACAGGTGATCTACAGTGAACTCATTTGTCATGTCCAAGAAACCAGTCTGAGATGATTCGTGCTTTATGACATGGAGCGTTATCCTGCTGAACGTAGCCATCAGAAGATGGGGAAACTGTGGTCATAAAGGGATGGACATGGTCAGCAGCAATACTCAGGTAGGCTGTGGCGTCCACACGATGCTCAATTGGTAATAATGAACCCAAAGAAAACATCCCCCCACCATTACACCACCACCACCAGCCTGAACCAGCCAGCTTGGATGATCCATGCTTTCATGTTGATGATGCCAAATTCTGCCCCGAGCATCCGAATGTGGCAGCAGAAATGGAGCCTCAACAGACCAGGCGACGTTTCTCCAATCTTCTACTGTCCAGTGTTGGTGAGCCTGTGTGAATTGTAGCCTCAGTTTCCTGTTCTTAGCTGACAGGAGCGGCACCCGGTGTGGTCTTCTGCTGCTGTAGCCCATCCGCCTCAAGGTTGGCCGTGTTGTGCGTTCAGAGATGCTCTTCTGCAGACCTCGGTTGTAACGAGTGCTTATTTGAGTTACTGTTGCCTTTCTGTCAGCTGGAACCAGTCTGGCCATTCTCCTCTGACCTCTGCCACTTACTGGATATTTCCTCTTGTTCAGAAAAAAAAACTTGTGCGTGAAAATCCCAGTATATCTGCAGTTCCTGAAATACTCAGACCAGCCCGTCTAGCACCCACAAACATACCATGTTTAAAGTCACTTAAATCCCCTTTCTGATGCTCGCTGTAAACTGCAGCAGATCATCTTGACCATGTCTACATGCTTAAATGCATTGAGTTGCTGCCATGTGATTGGGTGATTAGAAACATGCACAATTTCTACCCAGTAAAGTGGCCGGTGGGTAGCTTTCCTTCTTTACTGCTGTACTCCTCTTATATATTTATTTGCATGTTTAAATACATTGGGCTGTAACAGCAATGTTGTACTTCTTTTAAATGAAGTTCTTATTTAGCTTGTATATTATTTTGAGTTTGTTTAATTTCTAATGTTGTTTGCATTCTAAATATTTTTTTTGACGCTAGAATTTGCAATAATTGTATGGTTTGATTCAGAGCAGAAGAGAATGTGAACTCATTTGTTTTCTGCTGATTGAAACTATTGATGACTTCCTAACTCTATGGTTGATTGTTGCCTCAGTTGCACTGAAAGATTTGCTTTAAACTTTATTCTAATTGTGTAAAAGAAAAAATTTAAAAAATATATATATATTTAAGGGGGAGGGTACTTTTTTTGCAAGTACTGGAGATCAATTTCAGGTTAAGTATTTTTTTTACATTTCCTTTTGTACATTTTCCTTTTGTTTGTTGTAATGTGATTAACTACACGCAAGCTGACATGCTCTTTTTTTCAGAAACAAACCCAGAAATACTGAAAGATTTAAGATGTACAGTCAGAAGTGGATGAGCTGTACTTCATTTTCATCTTAGAGTTAAATCTGTGAAATAACCCATTTATTGCAATCTCCAACCTGAAGAACTGGTTAGAATACAGCTGTATTACAAAGACCATACAAATGTAAAACGGATAACATTCCATCATTCATTTTGTGCAATCAATTTCAAATACATCTAAAGTGGCTCATTTAAAAAGGAAATCCTGGATATTAACTTGTTGGCACCACTTTAATACAAGTCAACAACTTGAACCAGTTTGAATTGTTGCAAATCAGATTGTACAGTAGCTAAGACCTTAAATAATATTATTATTAATGCTTGGGGTGCAGTACATAGTTCAGTGGTTACCATATAGAAGGGCGCGGGGGCAGAAGGAGAAAGAGGAAGGAAAAAAAAAAAAAAAAAAAAAAAAAAAAAAAAAAAAAAA
>CAIGQQ010030755.1:0-17936 GCA_903798035.1 Danio albolineatus | reverse complement strand
AATAATAATAATAATAATAATAATAATAATAATAATAATAATAATAATAATAATAATAATAAAAAAAAAAAAAAAAAAAAAAAAAAAACACTAAATTGTTTTACCATGAAGGTGTAATAAGCATGATCTTTAGGCTCAGCTCGAACATGTCGAATATTTAGGCAGTCCTGTTCATCTTCAACACCAGGTGGATAAAACCATGAGGGCACAGGGAGCAAATTAAATATCTGAGAAACAAAAAAAAAAAACAAACAGAAGACATCAAATGTTACCTCTACCCAAGTTAACCCTGTTAATATTAAAAAAAAAAAAAAAAAAAAAAAAAAAAAAAAAAAAATTGCAATTTATGAAGCGCAAAAATGAGGTACAAAACTTCCATGACTGAAGTAGAAATAAGTCACTCTACACTAACACTAATCTCCTCAGCCCGCTTTGTGGGACATTAATTCCACAATCTTAATTTCCAAAAAGAATAAGTTTGAGCTTGGATTAGTGTCAGATTGTGCTCCAGACAAGTAAATAAACAGCCAAACCGTTACCCCCTCAGCGCTCAGACGTCTGCCTGACTCCATGATCAATACGCTCTGATCTATAGCACTGAGGCCACACAGAGATCCTGCTTGAGCAGAGACAGTCAAAACATTTTCCTCACCAGGAACAGCTTTAGCTGGAGAGAACTTAAGAGAAACCTGAAAGAGGGAAACAATTAAACCTCAAATTAAAAGACAAGTCACACTCCCCACATGAAGCACTCTCCACTGGACCTACAAATACCTTGTTGGAGAAACACTTCTCAGTGTCAAAAGATTCACTACCAGTCACTACAGTCTGACTGGGCAGAACACAGTAGGCCAGAATCTGCACTGTAGGAGCAATCTTTGCATTGATGGAGAGATGAAACGTCACGGTGCCACTCGTGAAAGTATCAGAAGCCAGAGCTTGAACAGTTTTATACCCATGCAGAACGATCACTCCTCTGGACAGGACCTGGAAACAGACAGCCAGACTAGTACCAAACAAATAGCCAAACATAAGACACTAAAAATCAACTTACCATGTAGATGATGTCAGCACTGTAGTCTCCAGTCTCTCCAACAAAGGAATACTTGACAGTCACTGGATAAATGGTGCCACATTTCAGCAGCTGCTCTGGAGTCACTATAGACAGATCACTAAAGGTTGGGTTGTCAGGAGGAGCAGTTTGGGAAAGACGAACCACCTGTGAATCTGTAGCAAAGTATGGCGAATGGGAACCATGAGAAGGCTGAGGAGTTGCACTTGCCTGAGGGGGAAAAAGGTGAAAAAGCCCCAAATTTAAAATACCTTGCTGGGGAAAAAAAAAACAACAACAACAACAACAACAACAACGCTCAAAAATTAGCAATTAGTCATACCACAAGATTCAGATCAGCTTTAGGAAAGCTAGTAGTGTCAAGGGAGAACTCTGCAAAGCCGCTCTCATTTGTGGTCACATTGAACAGCAGTTTGTTGGGCGATTGGCTGCTGTCCAGCAGATAGACTACCTTGTTACTGATTGGGTTACCATTGAAATCAGACACCGAGACCTGTTTAGATAGAGAATGAAGCATTGGACTGCAAGTTCAATTACATGTCAGATTCAAAATATTGGATTTAGTTTAACCTGGCCCCTTCCTCACAGACGCACATGCAGTCTGCCAGTGATGAAACCAACAGGAGTGCACCAAAATAGTATTCAAGGGAGTAGACTAGTCAATGCAAGCTTGTAAATATAGGGGAGCTTCTGCTGGGAGGCTTATACGAACCGAACAACCCATTTGCCATGAATGAGTGGAATTGGTTGAAATTTGCTTAGAGAGGTAATTCCACAAGCAGAAAAGCTTGAAATTTGATTAAAATATATCAGCAAATATATGGTATGTTTTAGGTCAACTTGCACCACCTTCTGCAACAAGTGATGAATCTAAACTTGCCTTTCCAGTCACTGTTGACCCAGAATCATAGAACTTTGGGAGATCCACAAATGTGACCTTCCCAACTTCAAACGTAATCGCCACCGTTGAGGATTTTGACATTACAATACCTAAAAGGGAAACCAAATATGAAGGCACACACTTAAAAATAAAACCAGTGTTGAAATCAGCCAGTAGTTTACCTGTTCCCTCCTCAGTGACGTTTACATTAACAAGAAAGTAACCATGCAGGCTATTCTCAAAACTGGAGCCAAAAAATGTAGATGTACTGAGTTTAAGAGAAGCACAGCCGGTCTTGTTCATCTGGTAACAAAATGGTTAAACAGATCAGACATGAAGCCATTTTATAATAGGAGTGAAGTCCAAACCAAATATACAGAACACAAATTATAGCACTATTTAGGATTTCCTAAATGTGCAAGTTAGGAGCTGATGTTGTGACCGAGTCTGTGTACAGTGGTCACTCATACCAAAGCAGTTTCATTCAGACAGATGCTGGTCACTTGAGGATCAAGATCGAAGGTAAGAGGCTGACGGCACAGGTTCACCAACACTTGACCAGGTACAGGCTGCCCATACGTGTATCTGAGAAACAGATCAAGAATAGCTCAGCAAGACCTCAAAATAAAGCATTAATAAAACTAAAGCCTTCACTCACTTCCCACAAGCCTCAACTTTCAGTCCCACATCAGCAACACTATACTCCTGCGGTGTGTTCACGGTCACGTCAAACTTGGGTAACACTAAATCAGAAAGATCTGTAAGGCCTCAGATCTGTTGTACAGTTGCACGTTATATTAAGACTCACCATATTTTTTCACATCAAAACCCTGGGAGATCATTCGGTCACCGATATAAGCCTTCATAGTGTACGTCCCAACCTGTGCTTCGGTGTTTAAAACATGAGAAAGCTCCAAAAGCCAGTTTGTGGAGGATACGTTTGTCCACTGACGGATCCGGATATTATTATTGTCCTAGTGAGAGTTAAGAGCTCAAATTAAAAATACACAGATGTTGGAAGCAGAGATGCTGCTTTCAGGTTTACAAGTTCTTACCTCCACCACCACCAGACTGTACTGGAAGACAAAGAGAGTGTTACCATTAGGCAATGATATTCGAAAAAGCTATTTTTAGGAAATAAAAAAATAAATAATAATAATAATAAAAATAAAAAAAAATCCCCACACACTTACCATTTGGTCTAGAGGCACAAATTTATCACTCATTGTAAGAACTCTGAAATGTACTGAAAAAAAAAAAAAAGAAAAAAAAAGTGATAATTACCCATCACTATAAGAGTGCCAAAACAGAACTACCATTGTTCCAACTAGTTAATATTTTTGGTTTGCTAAATGCACATTGAGGTTGTGCAGTAATGCTCCAGTAAAGCTCATTCACAGCTCACCTGTTTGTCCTGGGTTGTAGAGTGGTTTGTCTGTCTGGATGAAGGTCAGAGGCAGGTAAGGCCTAAACATCACTTTTCTCTCTTCCGTCATTTGGATTGACTCTCCTTGAACGACCACCCTCACCCTCTGCACTGAATCTCCAGTTACTTGAGGAGCCTGTAGAGAAACAATTGTGGAAGATTTTCCCCCAAAACTTCTCATTTTGGAGAGAACTGCTCTTTGAACAGCCACTAAAAACATCCGTATTTGGCAAGGAAATTCAATAAACCTGAAAACGAAAACAGCGGTGAAACTTCTTCCGGGACACCTGCTGCACGAGTTGAATTTCGGTGTTTTTCTCATTGATTAGAGAAATGGTCATTGTGAGACTCCCTTTGGGGTTCAGAAGACTAGCACACAGTCGAGCATTAGAGCCAGACTCGATCAGTGAAGGAAACGCCACCATGAAGAGCCTGCGGGAAAAGACCATTGGTTTACATCAAAATTGGATCAATTTCTCATGCGTAGCCATTGATGCAAGAGTGTTCCACAGTTAATCTACCAAACATGGTTCTGCTAAACCTGAAAATACCGAGGTTGGACAATGAAACGAACACTGGCCACCAGGCTGCTCCAATTTAGCCACTAAACTGCAAACACTAAATTGGCCAATCTTCATTAATAGGCTGCAACATCTTGGAGTCACTGCCAACAGCTACCCAGGAGGACAATGTGACCCAATGTTTCAAACATCACATCCTGGAGGTGATGCCACGTATCAGGATACTGGAGCAATACACAAGACTGGTGATAGTGGTTTGATGAACGTGAAAGTGTAGTTGATCATCTCCCATGGCCTGCATAGTCACCAGATATAAATATTGAGCACTTTGGGTTGAGCAGCGAGTCAGGGAAGTCATTTTTCCCCCCACCAGTACTACATACGGACCTGGACCCCATTCTGCAAGACTGGCTCAAAATCCCTCTGGCCACTTTGCAGGACTTGTATCAGTCACTCCCTAGACCAGTTAATGCTGTATTGGTGCAAAAGGAGGGTCTACACCAGAGGTTCTCAATCTCAGGCCTTGAGGTCCAGTGTCCTGCAGATTTTAGCTCCAACCCCAATCATACATGCCTAAGCTAACTAATCAAGCACTTACTAGGCTTTCTTGAAACATCCATGCAGCTTGGAGGCAAACGGAAGCTAAAACCTGTAGGACACTGGCACTCCTGGTCTAAAACAAAGCATTTCAATTTCATCATCCAACCACTGTACATGCAAGTTACTCAGTCCTAAGAAAAAGGCCTTTGTGAGAAGGGTGCAGTATTGACACGGATTTTTAAAAGGTGGTTTGTTTTACTGTGTTCTCTAATATGGCCAACTAATGAGTCAATGAATCCAAAAAAATAGAAAAGGCTTCCAGGCTGATCAAAACTGGTCAGGCTTGGAGACCATCTAAAACCAGCCTAGAAAAAGACCAAAACCTGTACAAGCAGGGAAAAAGTGTAACTTCAGGAAGCATAGTGTTCAGCTCCATACTAACAGTAATGCACGTTTAGTCTAGGAACAAAAGAAAAAATAAAAGGGGATGCCTGTGTTCACTTTAACTGTCGAGTTTGCCATTAATCCTCGGTTTCATAAACAAGGTTTAAGGTGAGTCATTGATTAAACTGAATGTTTAAGCAGTCTCAACTGAAAATAACTTGCGGTAAGATGCAGATTTTTAGTCTCCAGGTGCACACCAGTGACATTTTTCTAAATTTGAACCATTTTTATAAATGTGGCTTAAGGCAAGACTAGATCTTAGTTAAATTGGATTAAGCGATGCCCTGTTTGTGAAACTGGGCCTAAATGTCTTACTCAAACCTGGACTAATCATGACAAACTAGATCATTGGGGAGGATTCTAATCTCAGATTGAAGTTTACCATTTAGCAAGCCATGCATTTGTGGTGATCGGAATTTACCAAATTTAATCACAGGGGTTTACGGAAAGAGAAAAGCTTGTACATGTAAGTCGATAGCCACAATGAAGCAAAAATATTTTGCATGTTAAATATTTTTCTTAAAGTATTTTTACAATATGTCATCCCAGTGGGATTTTACATCATGTCAATATCTGATGTCAGGAGCGAGACTTTGCTTAATCATGAATGAATAAATACCATTCCAACAATATAAAACTACATATTGGATAAGGAATCCCAAATAGAATTGACCACCTTTTTTTTTTTAACAAAAAACATGAAGTTATGATTGACCAATCAGACGATTCCTAAGTCACTATAAATACCCTAACTTCCAGATCACATCTTCATTTTGAAGAATCCACCCCTACTCCTCCTTTCCTAGATGGGTGGCACAGTGGTTAGCACTGTTGCCTCACAGCAAGAACGTCACTGGTTCTAGTCCTTACCAAGCCAGCTGACGTTACTGTGTGGAGTTTACACGTTCTCCCCGGGTTCCTCCCAACATCCAAAAACTTGCAACTTAAGTTAATTGACTAAGCCAAATTAGCTCCATATACATGCTCCTAGTCACTAGTGATCTGAAGAGTGATCACTATCTGTTAATTTTATTTTTTTTTAATTAAAGATTATGGTTCATTTTATTCAAGCAATTATTAATAACAAAAACAATGTCATTATTCATCATGTACAAGCAGGTGCAGCCATTTGAAACTTTTCGGCTCAAGACTTCCAGTCATTCACTTCCACTTAGCATAAGCTGTTTTTAACATCTCAATATGTTTAATGTTGCAAACCAATTATTATTATTATTATTATTATTATTATTATTATTATTATTTCTGGGTATCATCATGAAAACGCTTGTTTTAAAGTAGCTTGACCGTTTTCTGACGCAAATCATTCTTAGTTATTTCTCCCATAGGCAACTGAATCATAAGTTCTATAACGAGACGGCAAAGGAGCGCACTTCTGCATTGAAGAATAAAAATAATAATAGTAAACAGTCACCAATGAAGTATGATGGTAAAGTGTGGTACTGCACCAAAACAAGCTTAATGGATGCTAATTTGATAAACTTCATATTTGGAGTTATGAACACCAACACCAGTTTACAGAGCAAGGCTAGAATTTAAAGCATGCTCATGATATGTTAGTCACGTTTAAATTTAGAATTTTTAAGATCCACCTCATGTGAATTTAACTCTGGAGAACAGTAGATAAGGTGCAGATTCAGAGATCAACTTTCGTCGAGAGCCTTCATCACTAAAATGAAAATCATTTTCCACGAAGGTAACCTGGGGTGGTGAAATACTTGGGTAAAGTGGGCAGAGTTACAGAGATCAAAACCTAAACTCACATTTCAACAAAATAATGATTTAAGGAGAATAACTGAGGTTAGCATTGTTTTAAACTAGTATGTTCACTTCGCATGTTCCTTAGATATCTGAAAACATAAGGTACTTTCTTACATTAGAAGAGTCAGAAAACCGCATATAGCATGGGTTTAAAGGCTAGTTAGTAGTACTTACGGATCAGAGCACTGGTCAGTAGCAGAGACCGGGTCTGCAACAAGAGTGTTAGAAACTTCAACACCACCAAAAAAAGCGACGAAAAGCACTAGATTGAGCCATTTCCAAACACTGATCTCAATCATAACCATGATGAGCAATCATCCAAGGCTTCCTCCCTCAGAAACGCTGCACAATGGCTACTACAATCCACAAACCATGAATCCAACAGAGCTTCAGCTGTTCTGGAGGAACCCAACACTGCACATTTATACGAGTCCACTAACGAGACACACCTGATTCAGATCAGTAGCAGAAACTGCAGCACTGGTGCTCTGCCCCCAGCCCACTCGCACAGAGTAGTCTTAAAGGTTCCATGAAATTAAAAGAAAGCTTTTTAGATATTGGTATCAGTATTGTTACTTTGTAAAGATATCTGAAAGCTGCTGTGCTCCAAAACAGTGACATTTAGAAGATATCAATCTGAAATAAACATGTACAGGCTTGTAGTTTGTCGCCTCCCTAAAGCTCTGAGAGATTTCAGCATCCGAGACAAATTTGGGAAATCCTGGGCTAAAATCAGTTGTTGAAGCCATTTCTATGAAAGTAATAATATTTTGAGTTTGTTTATTTATTTCTGAGAAAAGGCTGGAGTTGCAAATGAATTATAGAAATTGCAATGTAAACGGTTAACCAGTGATGTAGCATGACGTAATTTGATTGACTGTTAGATTTAGAACACCGCGTAGCAGTCCGAAGCCACTGGACTTTCGAGCAACACAGTCTTTTGACCTATGCAAACAGCTTAATTTGTAAGAAAGTTCTTATCTTAAGTTTTGTATACTTTAAGATTGACAATTAAACAGTCAAACGAAGAACTTTGGATTGAAGACTTTTATTCCCTGACGCTTTTGTGTTGAGTACAAAAGAACTCTAGAGTCCTAGGCTAGTGAGTCGGTTTATTGCGCTCACATCAGTGATCTTTGATTGTAGGTTTGATATGTACACAGACAGCTGCTTAATGCCTGTTGTGATCAGACGTTTCCTCTGATGAAGTTCTGGCAGCGTCAGAAGATTTCAGACACTTTCCTGCAGTGTGACAACAGCTGCGATCAGCGGCAATCCAAGAACCAACAGGAGCATCGAATTTGATGACGAAATCCATGCGACAATTCAAATGACCGAGCGAGTTTTGTTCCTCCTGGTTTTATCATTGAGGTGCGCTGTGTGCAAAATCCCTCTACAGTTTGTTTACATTTGCTGTGAGGAATAATTTCAGACCAGGGGATAGTGAAAGTGTCATGGGTGGATGACGTCTAACTCTGAAGTCTTCATGTCGTGCTGTCTGACTTTATGATAGCTGAGATCAGGATTTAAAAAATAATAATAAATAAATAAAAAGTACAGTGAGCCAGCCTTAAATCGATCAATGGCTTTATTAAAAAAAATATTCCAAAGTACTTCACTAGACCTCTAATGGTTTCTACTGCAAAAAAATTATATATATATATATATATATATATATATATATATATATATATATATATAGAAATCGTTTGTGCTGCTTTGATTTTTCTGATATTAAAATATTAAGTCATTCTAAGGTGGACATTCATTAACAGACAATGACATCATCAGCTCCCACAAATGCTCCAAAAAACACCCATCAGATCATTTGTTATACCCATTTGAAAACATGGCCAGAGGGACCTGTAGCTGTTTTTGTGCTTCTGACATGGATTAGGTCAATGAATGTTTCTTTTCTAAAGGACAACCAGATTGGCCAAGCACAGCCTTTGTCTTTTAGGGAATACTATACTATTGGAGCCATCGACTATACACGTGCATATACAAGCACCTCTTGAGAATCAATGGGAGTTTATAAAGCAGAGATCACCAATCTCAGTCCTGGAGGTCTGGTGTCCTGCAGGGTTTAGCTCCAACTTGCCTCAAAACACCTGCCTGGATGTTTCAAGTACACCTAGTGAGAGCTTGATTAGCTTGTTCAGGTGGGTTTGATTAGGGTTGGAGGTAAAATCTGCAGGACACTGGACCTCCAGGAACAAGTTTGGTGACCCCTGTTATAAACTAATGGGAGGCACAGCATCAATGTTCAACTTAAGTGATGCTGACCTCATCATCACCAACTGCATTGGCAAGTGGCCTGGGTCTGTCCATGATGCTACTAAGCGCAATGTCCCTCTCTGTGCTGACAACGATGCACCTGAGCCCCTTGGAGACCCTAACCAACCTCTTGCATTCTGCCAGAATGAGCAAACAGGACACAATAGTTAGACACCATCTCTAATTAGGATTTGTTTTGGATTTTAAAAGTTCAGTGATTTCCATGCTGCTTTTTTTTTTTTTTTTTGGAGGGGGGGGGGGGATTTTTTTTATAAATCATTGCTAATAAACAAATTTAAAAAAATAATAATAAAAAAAAAAATTCTGAGTGTATATATAAATAAGTGACAATAAAATTGTTTGTCAATTTTGACAGCTGTTTGGGGAATTTGAGGTCAAACTCTTTCTACGTTGCTGTAAGGCAATACTGAAAGGTGGAATACTTTAAAGCCAACCTAATCAGTCTGACAAATGAACAAAAAATTAAATCTTATGCACAAATACTGTATCTTGTAAGACACTGCATGATCCAAATACAGTATTATTTGATACATGTTTAAAGTTAATTACATTACAAATCTACACTGAATCAAGACTTTTGAAGAGATCAGTGTAATATATATATATATATATATATATATACTGTAGGATCAAAGTGAGCTAACTCACTACAGGGGGGGGGGTGTTTAAGAAAAAATTTAAAGGTTTGATCCAGATTAAAACCAAGATTGCATTATGTAATCTAATCCAATGTAATCTGTTCCCCACCCCCCTTTTGAAACACCCATTTTCAAGATTTATTATTGGTCTTGAAAAACTTGGCCAAGGACATTAAAGTTAGATCAGTCTGTGGTGTTTTTCCACTTGAAATGTATAAAACCATGGAGGTCTGGATTGAGTCTCTCAAATTGACTTCAATTAATAATTGGAACGGATTAAACTAAGTGTGTGAGAGAGAGAGAGACCCAACTCTTATCATTTTAAAGCCCTCAAAAACCAAGAAATGGATATTGAAAAAAGCCCTCTGATTCAGATGGTCCTGAAGCTCCAAACACAACGAATATGACTAACAGCAGGCAGCATCAGGACATGGACATGCTCATCCACAGAATAAAGCCCAATCAAATGATAAACGCACGCAAAGAAGAGTATCTGATTTACTGGAGTGAAGCAGCAGGAAAACAGAGTAAACTTCAGTGTTATTTAGACCTAAACAGAGATTATACCACGGCAGCATATCTGAGTGCAGTAAAGGACAGTAAATGAAGAACAACAATGACCAAATACAGACTGAGTGCTCACAGTCTGAGTGTAGAGACTGGCCGATACAGGCAGAACTGGCAACCTAGAGAAAGCCGCATCTGCCCACACTGTGCCCTGGCAGAGGTGGAGACGGAGGAACATTTCCTCACACACACACTGCACAAACTATGAGCACATCCGAGAATCATTCTATCCCAAATTACTGAGCATTTACCCACAATTCACAGAGCTAGACAATAAAACACAGCTTCAATATTTACTGGGGGGAAAAAAAACTGACTGTATCCTTCTAGCGGCACAATACATTAATGCCTGTCACAGAAAGAGAGAAGAGACCAATAAAAACATCAGTTATGCGCTCGCAAACACACATCTAAATGATTATAATTTAATAATTGTAAATATCCTGATTATTACTGTTTTATTTATTTATTTTATTAATTTTTTTAGTTTGATTTTTATATTAACTTTAATCAACAATATTTATCGCAAAAAAAAAAAAAAATTCACAAAACCCTTTCATATTAATAACAAATCAAATTAGTTCATCTTCAATTACAGCGCAGATAATATTATCATAACACTACTTTAATTTAAAAGACTGCACATCATTCATCAAGTTATAATACTTAAATTCAACATTAACTCTAGCCTTCAAATACCCTTTAAAAAGAACCACATCTTGATTATTTTTGCCCTCCATCGTATTTTTCCTTGTGACATAAATTGCAAGTTTAGCTTGTCCAACAATAAAATTAATCAGCTGCCATTTAACTCTTTGTTTCTGACAATATTTAGACCCTAATATAAACACATTAAGGAGTGAAGTTCTCTTGAAATCTTAACAACAAGTCTTTCAATACAACAAACAATGAGCTCAATCTACTACAATCCATAAAACAATGAAATACAGTTTCTCTTTCTCCACAATAAACACAACATTTGAATTGATAACTGAAACAAAGGCATTGACAGCAATGGCCCCATGCAATATTCGCCACTGTAAATCGCCGGTCTGTTCAATGGTGGTTTGTGTATCACCCTCCAAACGGGCTTCTTTTTCTTGCAGAGAGAGTTGTAAACATCCGTTGTAAACATCACATTTTGACTGACAGGCAATATACCATCATTCTTCAGTACAAATGGTCAGCAGGGAAGTCCACAACCATTGGGCTTAAAAAAAAAAAAAAAAAAAAAAAAAAAAAAAAAAAAATTGCTGCGATTTTAGAACACACCTCTTAAATGGCATAATGAGCCACTGTGCTGATTAAGGCTTTACATTCAAATCAGGTTGTTGCTCTGCCCTCTTTTGGAAGGCACAAGTGTCTATCACAGGTACAGTTAGGATAAATGTTTAAGGGGCAGTTTCAAGGTTAAACATTTGTTGGAACCTTCAGCGAGAGTTAGTATTGCATCCCTAAGCCAGATAAACAGTACCTCTTTAAAGAATATAGAGAGAGAGGAGAAGATTCAAGTACTTTATTTCTAAACTTATACAGCAGACAGAACTGAAGTCACAATCATGAACAGCTGGATGTGTATGTGGTCTCAAAACTGTCATCTGAAAAGAGAAAACAGTATAAAGTACCCCATTAAAATATAATAATAATAATAAAAATAATAATAATAATAATAATAATAATAATAATAACATACTTCTCTGGTAATAGTCATAAATATTGATGACCGCTGGCTTGAGATTCTTCACCGCAACAATCTGTGTCAGCTGTATACTGTAGGTCAGTGGGACACCTTTGGGAACCTGTGGCCAAGGAAGACTCAGATTTATTTTAAATATAAAAGAAACACCTGGGCAAAAAGCCTTCAGTCAGAGTAATCAGTGTATAAAAATGACATGTTTCTAAGATACTTTGAACTCTTCACTAACTTTAGGCAGTTTAACGAAGGCAGGCTCAAAAGAAAAATTCTTACCTCTTGTAGATAGACAAGCACATGATCACCTTCAGTATCAACCCTCTGCACAAACGGAGAGAAACTGGGTGGAGATCCAAGCTGTGGGCAGGAAAGAGGAAGAGTTCAGCAAAGCTTCAAAAGGTCCCAAAGTCATCCTCAAAACGCATACGAACCAGTGAGGTGTCTGCAGTGAATCCTGACAACACCTTGATGTCCACCAGTAGCATGTTAGTAGTTGGTTTTGGACCAGTGTATCTGACATTGACAGATAACTCATGTTAGTAAGGATCAAGTAGCGGTCCTACTTTTAAACTATAAGAGAGTGGCATAGATGTACTTTAGAATTAGCCTATTAAAAGCCAACAGTACATAGACACTGGCATTGCTGAGGTGTAAACATGGCACCCACTAAAAATGCAGAAGTCACCCCTCTTATGCAAGCCACAAGTGCAACTATAGCAAACATTTTGGCCACTGCTTTATATAAATCAAGTGAGCCTTAAAGACTTCACCAGCCTTGAGCTCATGTAAATTCTCAAACCGACAGTCTCTTACTTGACTGTGAAGGTCAACATCAGATTGACTGGTGCAGCCTGGCAGTTCCCAGTCACCTTCGCAACAACACTCAGTGTTTTGGCAACAGTAACAGGAGTCGGCACATTGTAAAAACAGGCAACCTGGGAGTGCAAACCCAAGGCAATGGAGTTAGCATGGAGCGCGACACAAACAGAAATTAGGTGAATATACAGACCTGCACAGAAGCACAGGCAGAACCTCTTGCTACAACACTATATGTGCCAGGAAAGTTGTTCAGTGAATCTTCCTGATACAGCAAGCGGTTGTTGGGAGTCACGGCAAAGTTGAAAACATCTCCTGCTGGCACTGAGGACTGAACTGTAACCGTGCTGGAGCCTCCAGAAACAAACACTTGAGCAGCATACAGAGACAAGGCCTGAAGAGCCACCACTGTGTCCTATACAAGCAGAAGAGCAAACTCGACTCAGCTACATTGAAAGAACATCTCAAGAGGTTTCAAACGACTTCAGCAACCAAACCGTGGCTGGGAACCACTGCATCTTTCACTTCTGGCAAAAATCAAAAGCACCAGCAATGCTTAAATATCTTAGTCACGTACATGCAGCAAACATTACGTCACATCTGTTCAATGTGAAAAGCACACCTCACTCCCCTCCATTCAACATCTGGTAGAAGCGATTATCCAAAATAATTTGCAATGCATCAAGTACACATTTGTATCTTCAGACATAAGTATTTTCAGATTGTCAAATCAGGTCCAGTACGAGTTACACAGACTGAGGTTACAAACACCAAAGTTAATTAGATTGAATTATGCTAATGGTTTAGGAAGCTCAAGTCACCTGAGTGGAGGTGAAACCACCGTAGGGATTCTGCTGGGCCACGAGCCAGTTCACAATGCGGTTAGCATAGCCCAGATTAGCAGTGGTCACAGGCTGTACAGTAAGAACTGCTAGCAGCACATAAGCACTGATCTCCACTGCCAGAGTATCCCCAGATGTCGTCTGAGACCAGTGGAGCATTGTACCTTTAAAAGGTGAATGCATAGCTTTGTTATTGGCAAAGCCAAACACTGGAATGGTCTTTCAGCATAAACTGCATACAACACCCAATCAGCAAATTGATGGCTAATATTCACCTTCAGAGATGGCAGTGCTTCTCAAGGAACTTAAAAGCTGAGCTCGAGTGTTGGTCTCTCCAGCCAGACTGAAGGTGTAGGCGAGCAGAGCAGTGACATAAGTGTTTCCCAGATTCCCAACAAGAGGCCTCAAAAACGACAGAGCCTTAGTAATGACAGGATCCTGGAAGGAAAGCAAAGCCAACGTCAAGCACAGTGCCATTTAAAAACTAGACTTCCCCAAATTAACTTAACACAAGGTCTTAAAAGCAGTCAGTCCAATTCACCTACAGATAAGAAATGCTTACTGTGACAGGGACACCTATTTCAAGCAGTGATGCCACGATGTAGCCAGTCATGGTCACGTTATCACCAACTCCACCCTAAAACACAACAGCATCATAATTTAAGAATGTCTCCACTTGGTTACAAAAAGAATGTTCTGTACCTTCATGTCATTGTGGTACAGAGTGCCCTGCTGCACGAAACAGCCATCCGGACCCTGCTTGCTTATCAACCAGTCCTTTGCACTCTGAACGACATTGGGATCTATGTAGGTGAAACTCCTTGCTAGACCAAAAGTCCTCATGACAAAGGTGGTCAACCTGGATACAGAACAAGTTCAGTTATACAACACTTAAAATCATTAAGACTAACTGCAGGACACACACCAGGTATTGGATTCATCATAACCAAAAGTGCTGAAGGAGCCATCGCTGTGCCTGTAGTTCAGCTCTCCTTGATATCCTGTTCCAGGGCAAAAATAAGTCTTAAGCATTTCAAAAATCAGTACCACTGGAGACAGTCTAATACAGAGATTTGATCATACCACTCTGGAGATAACTCATGGCAGTGTCCTGGATGGCTGGGGTGAGTTGTGCAGTTACAGTCAGATATCGTAGGATGTAAATATTGGGAGCAAGAATGATCATATTCTGTTCCCCACAGCCATAAGGCATCTGCAGCAAATTAGCCAGATTCTTCAGTGCACGACCAATTATGTCCCCTGTGAGAAGACAAGACCAAAAATCCAAATCAGCCAAGTGAAAAAAAAACAGTGCAACAAATCCACGGTTAATATAAAAACTTCACCAATGACTGATACAGAGCATCTGGCTGATCCCTGGATGACATTTGTTGGAAAGGTGATCTTCACACTCTCTGAAAGCATGCTTCCTGTGAACACAACCACCAGTCAGCAGACAGGACTTAGAGACTGTTTGAAAATATTAACCTCAAACTAACCCTTTGGACAGAGTAACCAACTCCGGGTGAAGGTCCGTTTGACTCCTTCAGCCTAATAAAAAAAATAAATAAAAAAAAAAGTACAAAATGAATCAGTAAAAAGCATCATGAGCTCCACTTTAAAAAAAATAAAAAGCTATATATAGTTACCAACCAGAACCAGCAGACTTCGAGTGACTATGTCAATGCGTCCTCTTGGTGGTACGGTCACAACCTGATTACCGCAAAGTTCCTGAGATGGGTTGGCCTGGGCACTGATGGTCACGTTTATGGTTCCTAAACCAGAGGAAAAAAGAAGAAAAAAAAATAAAAAAATTTGAGCAAGACCCTCATACAGGCTCAAATGTAGGAGAGGGAAGGGGGAAAAAAAAAGCCAACCAAGAACAGAAGCAGTTAAAGCCCATTTGAAGGTCTTTCTCCCATTGGCAGAGAGTGTGGAGGAATACTGATCATTTAGAGCTTTTAGAGTAAAGTTGGAGGATGGTGCTGGAATCACTTGAATCTGACAACAAATTAAAAAAAAATAAAGCATTAGTGGGCATTGAGCAGAGACATGGATATGTGGATCCATTAACAAGTGAACCCAGACCTTGATGCATTGGGACAGATAGCTGAAGACTGTGGCCTTCAGCTCAAAGACCTCCCCACGTATTATGGAGTAAGGCAGGGTGAGCTCCAGGAAGAAGGGCTGGAAGGCAGTCAGCAGAACTGGTGGAGCCAGACCGAAACCATTAGAGGACAGACAGAAGGCCTCAGTGTCCCATGTAGTGATCGTATCAGGAATGGTGAGGGAAACTGATGTTGACCCAGAGTCTCTGAAGAGTCATAAATATAACCCAATTAACAAGAGTTTTTTTTTTATAAATAATAATAATAATAATAATAATAATAATAATAATAATAATAATAATTCTACTAACCCTACTGGAGTGAGTTGCCAAATCCAGGTTTCTGGAAAGTATGTCCTGATAGTCACATCAACAGGGGAACCAGAAGGAAAACCAGCAATATCTGACACTGCCAGAGGAGCAGCAAAAACCTTTTCAGCCATAGCATAAAGCACAGGACCTTTTGAGAAGGGGTAGAAAAAAAAATAAATAAAAATGAAGTAGTGTTTTCCATTTAAGTCACTACCTTAGGTGTCACCACACGCAATTCAACTGTGGTAAACTTATTTGAATGCTTACCCTGGAAGTTGCGATAGAAATTCAACCCTTTATATGTGAGGCACTGAGGTTCTCGGACCGGCAGATTTGTTGCGATCTTGATTCCCACACTCTGTTAAAAATAAAAAAAATTTAACCAGTAAAAACCTAGCAGCAGCTGAACAACAACAACAACTACCTTGAAGGTGTTATAAGCCTGATCTGTTGGAACAGCTCGACGAGGTCGAACTTGCAAGCAGTCTTGTTGATCTTCAACACCAGGTGGATAATCAGATAATGACTGCACCGGGAGCATGTTAAACACCTAAAGGGTAGGGAAGTTTAGGCAAGTTTTTAAAAAGCATCATGAATAGTTTGCGTGCATATATACATAGAGTAATGTACTGCAAAGGCTCAAATATACCTGCACCATGGCTTATGATTAATGCACTTAAAACTAGGACTGGTTCCTGACAGATTAAACGGTTAACTGTTTGATTGGGTTAGTGGCAGGTGTATGGTTTTGTAAAGGATGCAGTGCCATCTCTTGGTACAAACCAAGCTCACAATTTCAACTGAATAGCAATACATTTGAAAAGTTTCAATGCAGCGGTTTAGTTTCTTCCAGGTGCTTTTAAACAAATTAGAGATCGGTCAGCATTTAGAGAATGCTTAAGTTACCGCATCAGTGTTCAGACGTCCTCCTGACTCCATAATCAGGACACTCTGATCAATAGCGCTGAGGCCACACAGAGATCCTGCTTGAGCAGAGACTGTCAAAACACTTCCCTCACCAGGAACTGCTGCAGCTGGAGAGAACTTAAGAGATACCTGCAACAAACACAAGCACAGTTAAAGAGCCCCTATTATAGATTTTTGAAAATGACCTTCCATGCAGTGTGTAGCACAGCTCTAAGAGAAGTGAAATGTCCAGCTGAGGCTTAAATCTGAAAGTGCACAGCGTTTAACTATTGATTCATCTTTAAGAGTCAACTGTTTAAATGAATCGTTATTAGAACAAGTGTTTAGCCATTTCGGCTCAACATCAAAGTGAAACATAAGCCCCGTCCACTAGTTGCACACAGACCCTGGGAAAAATTTTACTCCCCGGCCCCACCCACAGACAACAAGCACTGCATCGCATTCCGGTTACATCATATCCTGTAGACGCTGTGCTCTGAAGTGCGAGGGAAGCCATGTTCTTTTCCCTTCCTAAAGATGAAGCTGCGAAGAGTCAATGGTTGTTGTTTTTTTTTTTTTGTACAATACCTGAGAATTATAGCCCCAACATGGTGCAGTGTTTGCATCATTTCTCTGAAGAGAGCTACACCAAATCTACACGTGGGATTTGTTGCACAGTTGTTAAAGGATGGATCAATACCCCGTTTATTTGGACCAGCATGTTCTTCCACCGAATCACAACCTGTGCAGAATGTAGCTTACTGCGGAATGTAACCATTTGTTGGCTCACAATAGTCCATAGTGTTATTACTGAATGTTTGTTATTCTCAATACATTTTGGCATTGGGCTGCTGACAAGTAAAAGAGGTGCTTGGGGAAAAGACTCACTCAGACGATTCATATGGGAGTCGGTGGGAAAATGAGGTAAAAATAAATAGATACAAGACATTAAGTGTTTAACCTTGCATAGATATCATCTTGCTGTTTGGGACTTCAAAGAGTGAAATTAAACTCTCAACCCAACATATGGGCTCTTTAAAGACATAAACCCCCCCCACCCCACGAAGCAAAATGCAACTGGATGTACAAATACCT
>CAIGQQ010030754.1:397759-423574 GCA_903798035.1 Danio albolineatus | reverse complement strand
ATAATAATAATAATAATAATAATAATAATAATAATAATAATAATAATTTTAACAATAACAACAATAGTACAAGTATAATTAATACATATTTAAAAATACTATTCTGAAATAAAGTGATTTTTTTTTTTTAAAATGTAATAGAAATAAATATAAGGTAACACTTTATTTCGATGGTCCATTTGAGTATTAGTAGACTGTCTACTTAATATCTGTTGATACAGACATTCAACAGACATTTAACTGACTATAAGAAACTTTGCATGCACGTCAACTTACACTAACTCTACCTTTAACCCCAACCCTAACCCCAGCCTAACAGTCTACTTATAATCTAATGAGAATTAGTTGTAATGTAACTTAAATTCAACAAACAGACCATCAAAATAAAGTGTGACCAAATATAATTGTTTATAATGTAAGCCTTTAAATTAATTCACCAAAATAAACTTGCACAAAAAATAAAAAACTTAAAACTTAAACTAAAAATTAAATTAAATAAATTTTAACAGCGCAAATGTAATTAATATACATTTTAAAACACTTATCTGAAATAAATTAAATGAAATAATTACATTTTAATAAAACACAAAAACATTAACAATAATAAAATAATGTTAATAACAATAATCATCATCAAGAAGTTTACAATGACAATATTAGTATAAATATAATTAATACATATAAAAAATACAATATTGGAAAAATAAATAAAATGCAATAAAATGAATAAAGAAAGCAAAAAAGGTATAATTACACTTGAAATAATAATAGTTATTAAAAATGTAAGCCCTTAAATAAATTATGGCAGAAATAAACCTGCACAAAAACACAAAAACAATCTAACCTAAACAACCAACCTGTTTTTAATCAATCAATCAATCAATCAATCAATCAATCAATAAATCAAATATATATATATATTTTAGATTCTTTTGAACAATAAAATGCATCAAAAATGAGGAAACCATGTACTGTAAAGGTTTGCACAACAATACAAAGCAGCACAACTATATTCATAATTTTTCAGAATTGGTTATGGAGTATTTTTTGAGCAAATCAGAATGGGAGCAACATAACATATATTTTTTACTAAATATTGAAGAAAATAAATTCAGCCTTGCATCAGAGACATCTTTCAAGGACATAAAATACATTATTAACTTCCAACTTTAGCACGTGACATTTTATATTTATTTCCTCATCTGAAGATCTTCATTCCTTTCACCTTTGCTTCTTCTGCAGTGTTCTAAATCTCCCTACTAAGCTTTACACCTGTAGACTCTATAGCAGGTAAGCCCGAGCAGGCAGACTCAACACTTTTTGACTTTGACTGACATTTTAAAGCTAAAAACAAGCCTTTCTGGAGGTTGAGGGCTTCCACATCGCCAGAGGGTCCAAGCGCTTTCTGGTACTCATCGCCATTCACAGAGAACCACAGCAACGGGAAAACAAAATTTGGCGTCACGAATGGGATCAAAAGCATCTTTAGAGGGCATCTGGATGCAGGCTGGGTTTAGTCACGTTTTGTTCCCTGAAAGTGCTTTTTTGGTAGCTGTTTAGGATTCTGCAGGAGCTTTTTTCGTGATGAAAGGCTAAGTGGGATTTTGTCTCCAATCTTGGCCATTTCTCTGAGTAATGAAATGTTACTTCCCAACTGGAATTGGCTCTGTAAGGTCATTCTGATGGGGTCTTGAAAACTTGTTTTGGGACTCAAGTCGCAGAACATCAGGATAAATGGACTGCCTCCTCCACAAAGTGTGTATTGTAGTAGGAGTTTTATTGTTTACACAACAGCATTTTTAGCCGAAAATATACCTGTACATGCACGTTGCCTGTTCATTTACACGACAGCAGCATTTTGGAGGGCTGAAAATGCAAAAAATTGAAAACAGGTTTCAAAGTTTTTGAAAAGAGGTTTAAAGGTTTTTGAAAACAGTCTTCAAAGTTATTGAAAAAGGGTTTTGAAGATTTTGAAAAAGCGTTTTAAAAATTTGACAACAGGTCTTGAAGTTTTTGAAAATATGTTTAGAAGTTTTTGAAAATATGTTTAGAAGTTTTTGAAAATATGTTTCAAAGTTTTTTTTAAAACGGCTCTTGAAGATTTTGAAAACGGGTTTTGAAGATTTTGAAAACAGGTTTTGAAGATTTGAAAAAAGGGTTTCAAAGATTTTAAAACAAGTTTTGAAGATTTTTAAAACAGGGGCTTTGAAGATTTTAATACAGGTTTCGAAGGATTTTTGAAAACGGGTTTAGAAGTTTTCGAAAAATATGTTTCGAAGTTTTTTTAAAAGGTTTTGGAAGATTTTGATAACGGGTTTTGAAGATTTTGAAAACGAGTTTCAAAGATTTTTAAAAAAGGATTTGAAGATTTCGAAAACGTGGTTCAAAGTTTTTGAAAGCAGGTTTTGAAGATTTTAAAAACGACTTTCGAAGATTTTAAAAACAGATTTTAAAGATTTTGAAAACGGGTTTTGACGTTTTTGAAATTGGGCTTAGAAGTTTTTGAAAGCAGGTTTTGAAGATTTTGAAAACGGGTTTTGACTTTTTTTTTGAAAACGTCATTGATTTTGTTTTTTGTCTTTAGACCAATACGACAATTCTTTGGAAACGATGATGTCGAGCAACAATTTAACAATCTCAAAACCTTCTGCAAATGCTATTTTATGGTTTAAGGTGAAAACATAAAAATAAACATAAAAATAACAGTTCTGGTGTGTTATGTCATCAAAAACTAAACAACCTGCAGCATTTTTTTATTACTATTATTATAATTCTTTTAATTGCCAATTATGTTATTATAATTTTTGTTGTTTATTTTCAAAAAGCCACACTTCAACATTTTATGCATGTTATATTTTATATACAAGTATACAAATATAGCAATAATATGTCGCCTAAAGCGAAAGTATGCCTATAGGGAACTATATTTTAGGAACCAAATATGTTTGGGAAATGCAACTAATGCACTATATGTTATTATAAACTGTAATTAATATGTAAGTTCACACTACAACCCCCATTTTTCCCTCTCCCTTTTGGTGATCTACAAATAAAAAAACATGAGTTTGATCACTTTTCATTGATCAATAAAAATTAAAAAATAATAAAGTGTGCATCACAGTTGTATTTGTATGCTATAAACAAGGTATTTAGCAGTGTTTGTTTAAAGTGTGCATTGAAGAATTAAGACTGCATTACAATTTGATTAAAAAAAATCAGTATTTGTATATTTGTCTTCATCACCATCTCTGTATGATTCAAACGGTCGTTTTCCTGGCCACATATGTGTTGGAGGCCTCCGCCGGTGTCCTGCTGTTAAAAAGATGCTGCCAAGCTGTTTTCTTTGATAATGAAAAGTTTTCAATCTGCCTAACAGGTGCTCTGACCTGGCCATCTCATTTATGAGAATCAGTTTGTGGCTAGCGGTGGAGAACAGCCAACACCAGAGATCTACAGTCCTAATTGCACAGCTGCCGCCGAAGATTTTATTTTTTTTGTGTAATTTCCTAAAACGGGAAAGGAGAGAAATATTTTTGCACCTGGCTTTTAATAGCAAATCTGTCTTTTCCATCTGCAATTATTCACAAGATTGGCAAGAGCTTTGGAAAAGTTGTCATGTGTGGCCACCAATGTATTGTGTATCACTAGTACTGTGTATGTAAGCCTGTTCCCGCCACTGAATAACACAATTAAAAAAGGTTATTGTGACTTTTTAATCTCAGTATTGCATGATTTACATGTGCAATTCTGACTTTTTTTTTCTCAGAACTGTGAGATTTAAATTCAGAATTCTGAGAAATAGTTGCAAATCTGAGAGATAAGGCTGCAATTCTAAGAAATAGTCACAATTTTGAAAAAGTTGCAATTAGAAATAGTTGCAGTTCTGTAAAATAGTCACAGTTCTGTAAAAAAAAAATCACAGTTATGAAAACAGTCAGAATTCTGTGAAATAAAGTTGTAATTATGTAAAATAAAGTCACAGTTCTACAAAACGATCACAATTCTGCGAAATTGTCACAATTATGAGAAATAAAGTCTAAATTCTGTGAAAGTCAGAATACTGAGAAATAGTTGCAAGTCTGTAAAATAAATGTTTAGTTCAATGAAATAGTCTCAGTTCTGTGTAATAGTCAGAACTTTGAGAAATAGTTGCAATTCTGAGAAATAAAGTCAGAATTCTGAGGAATAAAGTCTTAATTTTGTGAAAGAGTCAGAATATGAGAACTAAACCGTCATCATTTCTGAGAAATAAAGTCAGAATTTTGAGAAAATAAGTCAATTCTGATAAAGTCTCAATTTAGTGAAAATGTCGGAATTCTGACAAATAAAGTCTGAATTCTGTGAACTAAAGAGTCAATTCTGAGAGAAAAAATCTCATTTTTAATTTTGAGAAAATAAGTCTCAATTTTGAGAAACAAAGTCAGAATTCTGAGAAATAGTTGCAATTCAATCAATCAATCCAGTAATAAATCTATTTATTACCGTTTTGTGTGGTTAACTGAGGTAAAAACTGATTTATTCAGTTTTTATGACTACTTGTCCTTGATGGTAATTAAAGAAATTTCTATTTGTGTCATTGGCCGTAGTTTTGGAATTGGGCTAAATGATAAATCGCGTGCGAAATCTATAATACGGAGTCTGTAATCAGCTGTGTGTTCAGGCTAAACACTCTATGCGATGTTATGCGATGCGATCAAATATGATATCACGTGATGTCACAAATAATTATTCTGCGATATTGACAGCCGCTTATCTGTGAACAATTTCACTTTTATAGTTAGTGTTGCTAATGTTACACCTAATGGCAATCGCAAATTCCACATATAATGCTGTTTTTACACAGAACTCACTTCGTAGCTTCAGTGGAGTGTTTGAAATACGTCCTTCAGTGAAATTATGCGTCTTCTTACACCAAATTAGACCATGCAATATGTGTCACAAAAGCATTCTAATAAGCAGAGACAAAGGCATCGCTTCATTCATTCATTTTCTTTTCGGCTTAGTCCCTTTATTAATCTTTGGTCGCCACAGCGGAATAAACTGCCAGCTTATCTAGCACATGTCTTACGCAGCGGATGCCCTTCCAGCCGCAATCCATCTCTGGGAAACATCCATCCACACTCATTCACTACAGACAATTTTGCCTACCCAATTCACCTGTACCGCTTGTCTTTGGACTATAGGGGAAACCGGAGCACCCGGAGGAAACCCACGCGAACACGGGGAGAACATGCTAACTCCACACAGAAATGCCAACTGACCCAGCTAAAGCTCGAACCAGCGACCTTCTTGCTGTGAGGCGACAGCACTACCTACTGCGCCACTGCGTCGCCCAGCATCGCATCATTACATACTTAATTATAAGGAAAATTATAAGAAGAAGAACGCAAATAAATCATATGCTATTATAGTTATGCGTTTATTAATCCAGTTTAATCAAATAAAAGCAGTTTAATCTTCTGTTTATCCTACGCAATAGGGATTTCCCATAGACTCTTGTTTCCTGTTTTTTTTCAGGGCATATTTAGTTATTTTTTGTGATTCACGAGAGCCCCCTCTAGCCTTCTGGAGGAGATTTACTACTGATCACATCATAGTACTTTCCCTTATGATCTTTTTTGCTAATCGCAAATGTGATTCCATGTCAACTTATCGTTCAGCACTGTTATGGAGTTCATCTCAAAACAAGTGCGATTTCTATTTGCTTGTACGCACTATAAGAGTCAGGAAGAGGCTTGATCTCTGGCTCGGAGCTCCCGGTTGTGTTTGGTTTGTGAATTGTGGCCTAGACTGCAGTGGAGGAAAGCCTCGCTGAAGGGGTGTGGGCCGTTTTCCTCCTCCACCGTGAGAGGAGTTTTAATGAGAGCACAGGCGATGCATGTCCTGCGCATTCATAAATAGCTTTCCGCCCCCGTCAAACTCCCTTCATCCTCTGTACACCGGCCCACGGAGCTGGTAGCAACATCCAGCCAACGCGGAAAACAGGAGCATCAAATCACAGAGGGAACAGGGGGTTCCTTCAACGGCTGGTCGGTCTGACATTTAACGCCGTTGTGCTGCTAACGCTCATTCTAAATGCCTGTCTGGATGGAGGATGGCTTTTTAAGATTTTATGGCAGGTGAAAAGTTGAGTTTGAGCTTTCTTATCTGTTTTTTTTTGTTTGAGGCTTGGAAGAAATAGTGAAAGTTGTATAATAATGTATTATACTTTTAACTCTTTTAATGTTTTAAGCATTTAATAAATTTTTGAAAACTTAAACTATTAAAATAGTAAGTTTTAATGCAGGGGTTTTCAGACTGGTCCTGGAGGGCCGGTATCCTGCAGATTTTAGCTCCAACTAGCCTCAACACACCTGCAAGGATGCTATTAAAAAGCCTAGTAAGCTAGATTAGCTAGCCCAGGTGGGTCTGATTGGGTTGGAGCTAAAATCTGCAGGACGCCAGACCTCCAGGACCAAGATTAAGAGCCCATATTTTAATGGATTTACCACGTTGGTTTATATTTTGTAGTACGGTTTTGGATTTTTTAAAAATTATTTTGAATTATATGTAATTAATTTACCATATCAAATAAATTTGATGATTTTTTCTCAGTGTTTATGAGAAGGCTTTTTTAAAAATATTATTTTATGAAAATGATAAAAACAGGATATTTATCAGTGAAAATCTTCTTCTTAATTATTTTAAATTTAACTTATGATTTAAATCTATAAATCAAGATATTTATCAGTAATTTTTTTGTTGTTGTTATTATTATTATTATTATTATTATTATTATTATTTTAACTTTATAACTCATGATTGAAATAAAAAATAAAATAAAATAAATAAATACATCAATCAACCAATCAATTAATAAACCAATTAATCAATTAATTAATTAATATAATTATTATAATAAAATATAACTTAATTAATATAAAGTATGGAATTTCTGTATTAGATTTACATTTTATTATAGATTTTGTTAGAAATGTTTGGAAATTTTGTAATTCATTGATGCAAAATATAGTTATTTGTGTCTTTTTTGGTGTTCGTTCAGTCGTTCATTAAGAAGAAGACTGAATAATTATAAATATTATACAGTATTTATAAATATTTGACACTAACAGTGTATAATATCTGGTGGACCCTGGCTGAATAATTGCAGCAGAGCGTGTTCAACAGATTCATTCAAAAGATACATAATCTTGTATTTTTCTGTTCTTTTGTTGCACGTTTCATCCAGTAACTCAAAAAAACATGTAGAAAAGGGATGCACAATGCATCCTAATCCAGTGTTGTTCATCAGGGACAGTCAGAAAACAGGTTCACAGCATCTCTGGGCAGCGTAAAAAAAAAAAACTAAAGCGTTTCCTTTCTAAAAACAAGGTTATTTAGATGTTACCAAGTAATAGATTGGAAAAGAAATTTTGAATTTGACTCAGGCTCCAAATCGAAGTTTGTGTTTGTAGCGATTTCGTAAGATTCATTGATTTTTTTCTCCTCTCATGCAAGTGTTTTATTACCTTGCTTTGTATTCTTTCCAGCACATCAGAGACTTTCCTGTCTAGCCTAGCTTTCATCAAGCCAAGACACCAACGAAAAGAGAAAGGGAATAAGGAGACTGCTTTACACGTAATTTCTTTTCTATTCAGGTCTTTATATTGTTAGCATGGATTGCAGGGTGGCTCATTTTAAAACCTCCAGTGTATTTCTTTTATTTTTTTTCATCGAGCATCAATAGCCTCAGCAGGTCATGTCTTTAAGTAAAAATGTGCAATTATACGACCATAATTTGCCATAATTAATGCTAGAAAATTGATATGAGCTAAGAACATCAACAAAGGAGATGTAGTTCACGTACATTCATCACAAATTTATGAGGATATCTTGTTTTAATTAATTCATAATTGCTTTGGAAACTCTGAGAGCTCACCGCTGTTACTTCCCCCCCTAAATAATTACAACCGTGTCACCCAATGGGATGTTTTAGATTGGTAATTGGAATATGATTTAAGTGACTTTTTAAATATTTCAAGCCCGAAGAATAAAACGTAATAGAACATTTAGGGGAAAAAAGGCTGAACGTTTAATACCCTGATAGGTCCGAGCAATTACGGGGAGTGTTAAATTTGATTTGGCAATATTGGTGAGTAAAAAGCAGAGTAATAACTATGGAAATAGGTTGGGTTTATCTTCACTGGCCACTGGCTGTCTGGATGTGTATGACACATTCAGTGCGGTGGTATATCAGAGCTTACAGCGTTTCCCTTAGGAACGCAGAACTATTTAGACATTTGCTTTTTCTTCAGAACAGCTTATGATTTGCCATCTGACAAGGCTGGAAGCTAGGATGTACTTTTGTAGGTGTATTTTTAGGAAAGGTTTGGTGAAAGGGAGCTAATGTTTATGCTAATATTCCTTAGCCGATGTTGATGTAAATATTAAAGGCACAGTTTTTAGGAAAGGTTTAAGGGGAGCTGCTAATGTTTAAGTTAATATTCCTTTGCCAATTTTGATGTAAATGTTCTAGGCAGCTTTTTAGGAAAGGTTTGGGTAAAGGGAGGTGCTAACGCTTTGGCTAATATTGCTTAGCCAATGTCTATGTAAATGTTTAAGGCACAGTTTTTAGGAAAGATTTAGGTAAAGAGAGATGCTAACGTTTATGCTAATGTTGACGTAAATATTCAAGAAACGCTTTTTAGGAAAAAATGGGTTTGAGGAAGGTGCTATTGTTGATAATCTTCCTAAACCAATGTTGATGTAAATGTTTAAGGCAAAATTTTGGGTAAAGCGAGATTTTAACGTTTGTGCTAACATTCCTTAGCCAATGTTGATGTAAATGTTGAAGGCACACTTTTTAGAAAATATTTGTGTAAAGGGAGATGCTAACATTTATGTTAATATTTCTTATTTAATGCTGATGTAAATTTTCAAGGCACACTTTTTAGGAAAGATTTGGGTAAAGGGAGATGCTAACGTTTATGTCAATATTCCTTAGCTAATGTTGATGTAAATGTTCAAGGCACACTTTTTTGGAAAGATTTTGGTGATAAGAGGTGCTAATGTTTACGCTAATATTCCTAAAACAACATAGATGTAAATGTTGAAGGCACACTTTCTAGGAGAAGTTTGTTTAAGGGAGCTGCTAAGATTTATGCTAATAATACTTGGATTCTTTTCTTGTGGCAGAAGTTGAAAAACAATATCAGATCACTTTATGCAAAACACTGATGCTAGCCAATCATATCATGCTTGAGCAAGGCACCGACCTCTCAATTCTCCCGGCGCCACAGCAATGGCTGCCCACTGCTCCCTGTTTGTGTTCATGGTGTGTTTATGGGTTCACTGCTTTGTGTATGCTCTTGGGTGGGTTAAAATTAGATTGTGGCTCACCATACTTGGCCAAATGTCATGACTTTCTTTTCCTTTCTTGATAAAATTATATATGTACAAAAAGTTATGTAACTGTAACAGTTCCAAGCTACAATACATTTACTTGTCACATGCTTCAACTTGACAAATGAGAGAGTTTGGATGGGGGAGTTTGTTTGGAAATGCTATAAGGTACTGATAATCTTAAATTAAAGTAAAAATTTTAAAGTACTTATGAAAAATTATATTCCCGTGTTGGATGGTGATCAATTAAAAATTAGCAATACTACTAACTTAACTGCATTTTAAAGCCCAAAACGTACATGTGAGAGTTAGCGTACAGTGCATGTGATGCAAATTCATCATCAGAAAAGTTTGCATAAACAGTATACAGTAATTCACTGGACTGGAACGTGTGCAGTCTACAGCGATGGTGGATGCCAAGTGACTTTGGCAAGAGGTTAAAGACTACCTTCATTTAGATTACAAAGCATAGCAAATATAAGACTCAGACACTTACTTTAACGGCTCCATTCTATAACCCCCCATTCATTTAAACTGAATCATTGATAATATGTAAACAACAAAGCACAATTTGGTAAAAATTGTCAAGCATAATACCTTCAGTCTATAGGTATGTACATAAGATTGACAACCAAAGTTACCGTGGTGGGCTAGAAGACCATATGGGCACAAATGAATAGTGTTTTTAGTTACTTTCGAGTATCTCTGTGAGTAATTTGCATAAAGGGTCTTTTTTATTTGTAGTGCATCATTGGGATCGCATTAAACACTGGGGTTGAGTTTCCCCAGCTGTTGTTAAGACTTTAAGGTGGCTTTTATGTTAATTCAACTAGTAAATACTCCAAGTACCATACAGAAAACATGCTAGAATTGTTGATTGATGGTTATTCTCAGTTTGTAAGGAGCTTGACATTTCGAGCTTAAATTATAAAGCCCTTTCTAATGAAGTATCTTGCTCCAAAGCTTTAATTGCAAGTGAAAAGGCTGTGGGATGAGAGATATCAGCAGTGGATGAGTTAAGGGATTGAGCGTGTCTCCTTCCCTAATTCACTTTGCCGAAAGAGGCACCACCCCCTACTTGTTACAAATACCCTTTGGAAAGAGCCGAGCCCCCCGGATCATGTCTTTAAGTCCGACCCCATATCCGTCTATCCCACCTAATTGAATTCCCCAGAATGAGAAGATTCCGTCTGTCAGAAAGCCTGCATGCTTTATTTCCCATCAGCAGGTGAAGAACACATGGGGTTTGATGGCAGAACCCTGATGTGCTCCCTGCCCGTCTGATCCCTTCTTCTACCTTTCAGAATTAGTTAAGAAGACGGAGAGCGAGCGGTTCCTCGTGGAGCTGCTCTGCAAGGGCGAAGCGCCTTGTGATGATTTCACAGCTGTCTGTGGAATAATTGAAGAGCTCGTGCTTGTGGGCATGTAGAGAGAGCCTGATTTTGAATAATTAAAAGTGGTCCTGGGTCAGTATGTGTTGTTGATCCTGGAACATCATTTTTGTCCAAAATTGTTGTAACCCCTAAATCTAAGTTATGCATAAAATCAAGGGTTAAATGATGGGTTAATATCTTAATGTAGAAACACCGAACTCTAATTGTAAGCCTAAAGTTAACCTGTGAACCAATTCGGAGGTACGTTTCACAAACACAGCCAAATCTCACTGCTGTATTATCATAGTATGATGAAATGTTGGAGAAACTAACTAGCTCCTGAACTGTCACAGATGGGTTGTTTGAAGCATGTTGGTTAGAGCTGTTTTATTGTCTTGTCTTGTATTTAGTTTGCTTTATAGTGTCAGTTCTCTTATAGTATGTCACATCTGGATTACTTCAAATCTGTGGTATGAAATGTATACATGTATGGAATGAATGTTATGCATTTTACTGTATGTTAGCAGATAAGTCCATATGTCATATTAGGAGGACGTTTCTTTGCAGTTTGTGGGTCCTTCACTGGGCTTTTTCCTCCTTCCAAACTTTGCAAAGACGTCTGTTTCTCATTCATTTTGCTTTTGGGTTATATATTGGCAAGTGGACGCGATGTAACTGAGAGAATACTGTCATTTTTCAAAATTAAAGATTTTAAAAATAAAAGATTGTTCAGACTAAAATAAACAAAGCAGAAATATTTAATCGTGTTGTGTAGCCCAGTACTAAATGATCCAAGGACCGGCACTGGTCAGTGGCCCGGGGGTTGAGAACCACTAGTGTAGACCCATGGTTCTTTGTGTTTTTGCCGTTTGTTGCTTTAGAAGCTGCTTTGTGTCCCAAAGACATGTCTAGTATAGTAAATGTGTGTATATGCATGTGCACCCCAGTGGGAAAGAGAAGAGTCAAAGCATCCCCCCCCTCTCTCCTCTCTCTCGGGTGTCTTTGTGAAAGAAGAGGGCAGAACCTGTGTTGCATTATTCATAAAGTTATTTTTGGCAAGTGCTATTGACAGGACATGGTGTTGCTCTCTATCTCCTCACATTCGCGTTGGAGAATGTAGCCTGGGTTGAGATTGTGATAGAGGCCACTTCTGACTTTTTATACTATTTCATTTCATATTTGGCACATGACCTGTAACTACTACTGTTTATGTATTATTATTATATTTGTTTGATTATGCAAATTGCCACACTGTTCATGTTATATAGTATATTTAGTTTGTTCTTCTGATGGAGTAATATTACACATACTTTTATGTCTTTCCAAAAACCTTAAGGATCCAATGCAAATAAATATTGCAAGTGCATCTACTGTTGTACCCAATTCCAGCTTTTTACTCTTCTTCCTGTCCACAGTGTTACACACGTACACACACAGGTGGCCATGCCAGACAACTTGATCTCAACGAGATGTGCCACTTGGCTAAAACACACTCCAGTCTCACTTAGCATGAGGCAGACGTTAAAAAACAACAGAAAAGCACAGACCACGTACGCCGTCTAGCCTGTAATGCAAACATTAACATAGCACAAGTTCTCCATCTCATGTCTGACGGCTTTTATCAACAAACCCTCAAACGGCTCACTCGTCCCCTAATCCCAAATCCTTACTCAACTCGTTTTTTTTATGTTATCTGCACCTTTTCAAGTTGTAGTGACTGGGTTTTTGTGGCAGTTACTATTCCCTCATGTTTACAGAGTCTTAAGAGAATGTCGTCAGTATGGCTTAATCTAGTTTAAAGAGCTGAAACTCTTTTCGGTTCCCAAACAGCTCCACCCGAACCCAAACAATGAGGCGACTGTGGGGGGAAAGCGAAGAGAGACGATGCCCGCTTTGAAAGAACAAAGAAAGGGGCGTAGCTGGCAAATCTGGCCAATCCCAGATGACGTTACGCAAGAAAAGATGTCAGCTTTCTCTTTTTCCCATCCAATTTGATCACATCTTTCCCATGTCGATCAGTTAGACCCATTTACATAATACGAACAGACAATATCAGGCCCACGTTTGCACCCAGGAGAATTAAATCTAATGTCTTTCTTGTAGAACTGCATGTTTATGGCAAGCTGTTTTACCGTTTAATGTATATACACAGTGCTGTGATGCTACTAGTCCTTGTTTCCATGTCCGTGTCTTTTCCATGAGCTACTATTACTTTCATTAGCTACCAGTGTTTATCCTTTAATACAAGCAAAAATATAGTACTTATACATTAAATTCTAGTGCATATTTATTAGTTATCGTTACTTATTTTTAGAAACAAATACCTTTTTTAATAAATACAACTCAATGTCTACTATTCAGTTTTGACTAGTGTGTATCCCACTTGTGACTAAAAGGCTACTTGTCCCCTATCTGGCCCCCAAGTTTAAGGCCCCAGGGTGGTGCTGTTGAAGTTGAACTGTGGCGACAAGCTGGTGAAAGGTTTCAGCGTGATGAACAAGATGACATATGAAGCTCTCATGGATAGGTCTTTGCCAGAGACTAATGTGAAAACACAAGCTTTGGCCGAACATCCAGGGTCTTTGACTCACTCGTCCAAGCCCATGAGGGTGCATCTTCCCTGGGCATAAGCTGGTTGGGCAGCCCCCATGGGGAATTGTTTCCTGAGGCAGGGTGTTTGGGAGTTTTGGTGAATGTCTTTTTGTGGACTCTTGAAATTTTTTAAATGCTTCTCTGGAAGTTTGAGGGGGGACTTCAGAGGAAATAAATGCCCAGGAGGAGTGAAGGCAAGGCAGGCACAGAGAGGCTGTGGCCACCCCTGGATGTCCGACAGGTTGGGGTGTCCCCCCCTGGAGAATTGTTCCCAGAGGCAGGGTGTTTGGGAGTTTTGGTAAACACATCTTTTTTGGACTCTTTTGAAGGTTTTGAATGCTTCTCTGGAAGTCTGAGAGGGGGACTTCAGAGGAGATAGATGTCCAGGAGGAGTGAAGGCGAGGTGGGCACAGAGAGGTTGTGGCCACCCCTGGAGGTCTGACGGGGAGACTTTAGAGGAGAGGCTGCCCAGGAGGAGAGAGGAGAAGCTGGTGAAAATTTTTTCGAATGCTTCTCTGGAAGTCTGAGAGGGGGACTTCAGATGAGATGACTGCCCAGGAGGAGTGAAGGCAAGGCGGGCACAGAGAGAAATTGTGGCCACCCCTGGAGGTCTGACAGGTTGGGGTGTCCCCCCCTGTATAATTGTTCCCAGAGGCAGGGTGTTTGGGAGTTTTGGTGAACGTGTCTTTTTGTGCACTCTTTTAAAGGTTTTGAATGCTTCTCTGGAAGTCTGAGACAGGGACTTCAGAGGAGATGGATACCCAGGAGGAGTGAAGGTGAGGTGGGCACAGAGAGGTTGTGGCCACCCCTGGAGCTCTGACAGGGAAACTTTAGAGGAGAGGCTGCCCAGGAGGAGAGAGGCCAAGCGGGTAAAGAAAGATGGAAGTGCGGCTACCCTCTTACTCATACTTATAATTTAAAATGCTGCTAGTTTTAATTGAATGCATTCTAGTGTTGTTAGTGATACAAGTACAGTTGGATTAAATGTTAAAACAGCTTGCCATAGCATGTTGGTAATATATGGGAAATGAGAAACATGTTGTCCCTGACAGCCCTGAGGATGCGTTATTGCAGTCGCCCTAATCTAAAATAACACACTGTAATGTATGGAATTTATATGCCACCTTTAGATCCACATAATAGACGATTTAGTGCACATGCCGTAAAGCAATAACAGGGCAGATTGAGTTTATGAAACGCTATTTTTCATTCTGCTTTCCAAAGCTGCTTGTTGAAAAGAATGTCTTGTGCTGAAATGTATGCTATATCTCTGCAGTGGCCGCTAACAAGGGTGATTGCATTTCCAAGGTTTACTGTGTGTGTGTATTTATGGGGCGAAAGATGTAATCAGTGTGTTTTGATTCCCATTCAACGGATTGTAAGTGTTTTGACGTTAAAAGTGCAGCTGTTGATCAGGCAACCAGAAACTGCCAGTGTAGTTCAAAACGCAGCCAGACAAGTAGTAGCTTTTTAATCTTTTAAAGATCACAGTCTCGGTTCAAACACCCGTAAGAACTTATTCCCAAGAGATCGCAGTTCTGTCAAACCGTTGACTATGGCAAACTGTTTTAACATTTAATTAATAAAACATACTAGTGGTATTTTATGACAATAATTATTACATTTTTTAAGCTACTAATATATTTTCCATCATATATTAGTGCTTATTTGTTGGCAACTAGTGTTTATATTTTAGATAAGTATATAGTGTTTATATTTTTAGATAAGTTATAAGATAGTAGTACTTATTCATTATGGTAATACTTCTTATTAGACAGCAGTACTTATTTATTAGATGCTAGTTCTTATGCCACTAGTATCTAATATATACTAGCACTTAATCATTATGTACTACTTATTTCAGCAGTGACTTCAGTAGTAGCTAGTTACTATTATTTATGCTAGTACTTTATATTTAGATATAAATACTTTATTATTAGATACTCGTACTGCTTAAACCAGGGGTGTCCAAACTTGGTCCTGCAGGGCCGGTGTCCTGGAGAGTTTATCTCCAACCCTAATTAAACACACTGAATAAGCTAATCAAGCTCTTGCTAGATATACTAGAAACTTCCTGGGAGGTGTGTTGGAGCTAAACTCAGCAGGACACCCGCCCTCCAGGACCAAGTTTGGACACTCCTGCGTTGAACATAGTTGTTTTAATTCATTACATTACTAATAGTTATTAATCGTAAATAGTTATCAAACGAAGGAAGGAATGAATGTAGAAAGATGACTTAATTGCAGTACGAAAAGTTACGTTTACACATCCCTGCGCAAATTGAGTGTAAACTTATCATCCTTTCACATTGTAATACTCACTACTCTTGAGTACTTTTAAAAGGGTTACTTTTTACTCACAGATACTTTTATTCTCACTACATCTATGGGCAAGTCATGGTGCTTTTACTTGTGATTTTTCAGTACTCTTTTCCCCACTAAATACTACTGTACTTAATCATTAAATACTAGATTCATTCGACACTGGGAATTATAAGTTGGCTAGCAGTACACATTCTTACATACATGTAGCCTACTAGTATTATTTGTTAGGTGCTCCTACGTATATGTATTTAATAGATACTAGTACATATGTAAACATTATACATTTAAAATAAGACCAAACTTACTATAGCAACATTTGAAATAGCATTTTGAATCGAGGCTGGTCGGTGGACATTTCTCTTTGCTGAATGAGAAGTTGAAATGCCAGTTTCTACTCCCCCTCTTCTCCAAAGTGCAACCAGTCCGCCTACTCGCAGCATAAAGGTAATGATCAGTGTGGTCACGGACACACAGGCAGGGGTGGACGGGTACGAGACACTAGTAGGGTGGCGAGGAAGCTGTCAGTCAAAAGCAAGCTTACGCAGCGCTGACGAGGCCCTCTTGTTAGTCTGGACGCGAGATCAATCATTTAAAGGTGCCTGGATGCTGTCGGCGAGCCTTCAATCATGCCACGCACACGCAGGTACGAGCCCAGCGTCTCAATCAGCTCTGTTTTAAGAACTTATGCACCGTTTTCCTACTCCCAATCATAGGCAGGGGCGATAACCGGTTTCAAGGTTTAGCTGTATTTGTAAAAGTCACGGTTTTTAAACCACAAAATTTTTCTGTTATTCCGTTCCTACGGTATATGTAAGGTTTTTAAATGTGTTTTTACCACTGTTTTATTTAGTTTTTATGCCAACAGTATCTTCAGCAGGAAAGAAACCTTCACATCAAGACTTACTAAAAACAAATAGCTTATACACCACCATCCAAGCTTTCTATTGGCTTTACTCTATATCCAAAGACAAGACAGATTTTCAAAGATGCCTTTTCAAGATGTAAAGAAATCTGTGTTTTTGAAACTAACGAAGACACTTGAAGTCGTTTTTTACCTAGACACTTTAAAGGTACTTATTTTAAAGCTGTAATCACAATACCGTCATATCGTGATATTTTTAGCCAAGGTAATCATACCATCAGAATCTTATACCGCCACCGAAACCGGGATTAAAAGATACAACTCTTCATGATCAGCTGTGCCTCAATGAGTTTTACAAGTTTTTAAACCAGTGTATATTTGAAATAAAGCAAAGACACTAAGGAGGTTGGCTATTGCAACCTAAGATTAGTTTTGTGGTTCCAGAGTCACGTTTATTAAATACTACCAGTGGTGTAAAGTGACAAATTACAAATACTCCAGTTACTGTAATTGAGTAGTTTTTCCTCAGGAAATTGTAATTTACTAAGTAAAAAAATTTTAAAAAGTAAAAATCTGTACTTTTACTTTCCCTTGAATACATTTTTAGTGCAGTATCGGTACTTTTGCTCCACTATTTTCCTTCAATCTACAGTCACTACTTTATTTCTTTTGTCTATGGTGATTGCCTACAGTAGAAATATCAGTCCTGTGATTCCTGTACAATCAAATGTCACATAGGAAGTAAATCGGATCACGCTGAACAACCTCAAGACATGGGAGCTTTATAAATGCAGCAAACCATTTGGAAGCATTAAACGTGTCCAAAAAGATGTCAAAACTCTTTACACGCAATGACCCAGAGACTGTTTATAGACGGCATATCACTCATGAGAAAATAATGTCGACTGTATGATGACTGAAATCGCTAAACGGCCTTAAACAATCATTAAATAGAACAAATGAAGAATGGAAAAACAAATAGCTTATACCATCCAAGCTTTCTATTGGCTTTACTCTACATGTATATCCAAAGACAAGACAGATTTTCAAAGATGCCTTTTCAAGATGTAAAGAAATCTGTGTTTTTGAAACTAACGAAGACACTTGAAGTAGTTTTTTACCTAGACACTTTAAAGGTACTTTTTTTTTTAAAGCTGTAATCACAATACTGTCATATCGTGATATTTTTAGCCAAGGTAATCATACCATCAGAATCTTATACCGCCACCGAAACCGGGATTAAAAGATACAACTCTTCATGATCAGCTGCTCTTCAATGAGTTTTACAAGTTTTTAAACCAGTGGACATTTATGATAAAGCAAAGACACTAAGGATGCTTTCACACCTGTAGATTGATTGTTTTCTTCCGATACAGGGATTAAAATAGTTGCTTTGCTCCTCTTCGTTTTTGGTGCTGTTCTCTTTCACGTGGCAAAGTTTCTAAATGGACCATTGCTAAAACAAGTCACGTGTGACTAAAATCTCCTCACATTGGTCAGTTCCACAGTTTATTTTTCAGAGTCCTGCTTAGCTGTCATGCATCCTTATATTAATTTATGATGATGAGCAATATAACATCATAAGTGGAAAGCTGCACTTTAATTTTTAAAATGTAACAACCACAGACAGTCACCAAATATAAATCAGAGGTAAGACTAGAATTATGCACTATAAGCTTTACATTATAACAGATAAACGAAGACTGCAGCTCGGTCAATTTTCCTACCGGATCAACAGCTCTCATTAATAGTTCCACATATTTCGTATTCGGTAGGAATGTCATCCCGCCATACTTATCATTCTCTTTTTATACAGCCATGCCTATTACCTATCCATAATACACTGTGATGTAACCTGGTTCATTAGTTTGTTGGATCATATTGCTTTCTGCAATCAATCCGCTCCAGAGTTTGTTTCAATCAAGTTGAGACTACCTTATTCAGGCGACCAAAACAAAAGTCTAGGTGTGAAAGTACCATGAAATCAATATATAATGCGTAACCGATTAAATCACCACAGCCGCATAGTGTCAGTACAATAATATACAAGGAGCAACAATATGAGAGAGCAAAAACAGTGCAAAGTTAAACGTGCGTGTGTGTACTGAGAACTTTATTACAGCATTTTTTATGACTCATCATTTCAGAAAGACTTGAATAAACCCCACCACAAATAGATTAAATAAACTTACTTGGGATTTTTGACTAATGAACTGCATTTCTGCCTAATTGGTGTCTGTCTCTGTCACTGACTGCTGTTTATCTGACATAATTTATGAGAAGCATACACACACATGGGAACAAGGTGGGTGGGGAGAACTAGCTTATTTGTATAAAACCACTTAAAGGTAAGTAAATAGTGAGTCATTTTTCCATTTCAGGTGAACTATTCTTTTTAGAAATGTCAACTAAAATGCGCTAGTTAGACCATCATTAAGATTTGACAAAATATGGTGAAACTGGTAGCTGTTGACTTCTATAACGTTTTTTTTTTTTTTTTCAACAATGGATGTTAATGGCTATTGGCTATATAATTTTTCTTTAAAAAAATATCCTGTTTTGGTTCAGTAGAAGAAACGAAATGCAAAGTTATGAAACCACATACATCAGGGTATGTAAGGTGAGTAAATAGTGACTCAATTTTCAATTTTGGATGACTTATCCCTTTAAGAAAAGTCAACTAAAATGTGCTAGTTAAACCATCATTTTGATTTGAAATAGCTGCAATCTTGTCATACTGACATTAATAACGATGAAAACAAGACAACAGTGCCTTTAAAACTGTGGAAAGTGTCCATGGAAAACATCCACAATCTTAAGCAGAAAGAAACGCATTCGTGTCGTGCCACACGTGGTTGTTGAGTACGGTTGAGCGCCTCCGCTGTGAGGTGCCCAATCAATGCCATGCTATTCAAACTCCGACAGGCCCTCAGCAGGAGAAGAGGCGGAAGATAGCAGCATTGGAGAAGACGCTTTTTTTTTTTTTCAGGAAACAGTCTGCATTCTCCACCTCTGAGTTCACACTGACCCGTCTGTGTCACAAAGCGGGCTATAAACAGCAAGCTAGCATGAATAAAGCATCACGACCCTTTTCATTTCATCCGTCGCGGAAGCCTTAAGCGCCTCACAGTTTGTGTCCAATATCATCAGTATTTTCCCTTACCAAGGCTGCGTGTTTCCTGTGAGGGAGAGAACGACTGTGGAGGACGAGGATGAGTCAGACGTGATCGCGGCAAGAAATGTAAAACAACCCATCTGGAGAGTCTTATACATCTTCTCCTTTTCCCTCATATTTTAAATTATGGGTGGCACTTCCGGTTTTGGGAACTTCCAAAACAAATCATTTTAAAAGGGCTCCTATTTTACCCCTTTTTCAAGATGTAAGATAAGTCCTTACTGCTTCTGGAATGCATCTGTAAAGTTTCAACTCAATACACCCATCATATGTATTATACAATGCAGACTATACCCATTTTTGTCCTCAGAGGACAGTGTAGCTGTTTTTGTAGCCTATGCCTTTAAAGTCACTTTTGGCTGTTTTCAGTTGTTATTAAAGTCAGTATGATGTCACAATTGACCATTCTTTATTGTTCAGATATTAATATTATATTTGAAAAAGCAATAGCCATTGTTGATTTTAGTGGTAGTTCACCCTAAAATTTAAAATCTAATCAATATTTTTTAATGTTTATTTTTCTGCTGAACCAAAAAGAGGATCTTTTTAAAATAATGTTGGTATCTGATAGCCATTAATGTACATTGTAGAAAGAAAAAATCATGATGTCAACAGCTACCTCTTTCCTATTCTTTTTCAAAATACAATGTTTTGTCAAATCTTAACGATTGACTAAGTTGATTTTTCTTAAAAGCTTAGTTCACCCATAAAGGAAAATTAACTTGCAATTGACTCATGCTCAAGTGGTTATAAACCTACATGAGTGTCTTTCCTCTGTTCAATGCTAAAAAAGATATTTTGAAGAAAGCTGAAAACTTGTAAACATTGACTTCCTTAGTAGAAAAAACAAATACAATGCAACAAGCTAATATAAACAATCTAATGTTAACTACATAAGTAATATTTTAATAGCTGGCATAGCAGATTCATAGAAAATTAGCATTGTTGCCGCAACAAATTTATGAATGAGTTTGCATCACCTTCATTAAAGAGAACTGCTTTAATTAAAGTGAATAAAGTACCCTACTTAATAGAGTTCAACATGAATTGAGCCGCAGCCACACACCTGACTCGTGTATGCAGAGTAGATGAGATGAACTGGGAAAGCAGGCAGTGGGCCAAACCATTGTGAGGAAGGAGAGGGGGAACTTGACTGTTTCTAAATGCATTTTTTTTTGTGTTTGTTTTTTCTTCTACTCATTATTTTAGATATATGCATATATTTTTCACAGTATAGAGTTTGCTTTTTATTTTTTTTATTTAAAAAAAAAAATATTTGTTTGAGGGGACAACCTGGGATTTATACCCATGTCCATAGCTGTATAATAGTTTGCATTTGAAAAATAACTGATAATGTATCAGCAACCTATTACTAGGGCCAGACGGAATCTGCGGAAATTTTTTGCTATTTCTTTGGAGTATTTTGTTAAAAATCTGCGGATTTATGCGGAATGATTTTGGGAGTATCATAACTGAAACCTTATTATATATAATAAAAAGTAATGCCTTTTAAACTTTTATTTAATGTTTACAATGCAAATCCAATTAGATCCACTTTATTTGGTAAACAAAGCAAGTTTTTCATATAAAATATCTACTAAAAGACAGAAAATTGTACTTTACAAACTGTACTGTAAATAAATCATATGAATTTTTTTCATATTAGTCAATATTATTACTGAAATTAATTTGGAAACTGAATAAATATAAATTTCCATACATTTACACTAGTAAATAAACAGAATCAATGTTGGGCTAAAAATCTGCGGAAATCTGCGCGCGCAGATTCTGTGTGGCCCTACTTATTACCCAGTTTTGGGGAAAAATTTACAAGAACAACTTGTACAGTATCTTAATTTTGAGGACTTTGTTAAAAATGTCACCATCAACAGTTGTTTGACAGGAGTAAAACTTCAAAATTAAAATTGAATTTAAACTTGAATCTGGTTACAAGAACCTCTTAGAAAAATTCAGTAAACATTTAATTTTGGAAGCTGCACAACGCATGCATGCACCGATGTAAAAACATTCGCTTGAATGTTTTCATAGCCGCATAATTCCAACGAGCCTGGGTTGTTTTATTCCCATCAGCCCAGTCACATTTATTAAACAAGATTGACTCAATAAGATCAGCTTGCGCTTTTATTGCGGATCTAATTAAGCAGTTTGAGACTTGGGTGGGTTTTTCGCTGCCAAAGATGGGGCGCTTTTGGCCCACAGTACGACAACAGAAGGACCGGGTGCGTCTGTGTTTGCAACGTGCACACATCGCTGATCCATTCAACTCATTAAAACTGACGTTTATTAATTTCAAAGGCCCTTTGAACCTCATAAAAAGACAATTGAGTGTTATAAGTGGTGTTCGATGATCGGTGCCCTCTCATTTCCTATTACAGCAGCTGGTCTTGAGCGGTGAATAAAGTCACGGAGATTTGTGACATACTGCGATAAATGTGCTGCTTAAACTGGCTTGGAAGCTCTGCGCATCTTAACATAATTTGTATTTTTTTATTTTACTGCTCTAGGAGGCCCTGAGTCTTTAATGAGGATTAAACAATGTCATATGCTCTGACTAATGAGAGCATTTTAACACTTTTTCTTCTTCTTCTTTGATTTCTCCGGCCTGAAACTGTAATTGGGTTTAGTGTTAATCTAGAACATTAGCTACAGCCGTATGTGGATCTCTGGCCACGAGGATGCTAATGCCAGCTCTCATTTCCAATCTGTAAAAAAAATTAAAAATCACAATGACATTGGACATTGCATATATTAGCTTCACCAGAGGCTAGCCGCCGTTTGAAGTGGGACTTCAAATAAATTACGGCCCGCTAGGCATAGAGACAACCAACAAGCACGACTATAGTGTCTGACACATTATTAGACTTAAAAGTGACTGAAGAGCAGCGTTGTTAGCATTGACAAACCTATCTCGTAAATTGAAAAGGAAGTCAAAAAAAAAAAAAAAAAATGGTAGTGCACCTCACTTAGTAGGTCAGTGTTCTTGCTTAGTGACACTGCAGTGAAGCGTTAGCATTTCTACATGCTAGATTTCAGCAAAAGTGATGGGTAGAATAAGGACTGTTTATAAGGAAAATGAAGGATTTGCAATAGCATTTTTGGAATTTATTTTTAATGTATTTTGACTTTACACCAAAATCTGTAAAATTCTTAGCAGGAATAAGTATAAAGAATAAAAACATAAAAATAGCACAACATGCAGGTTAGGCAGCTTTTGAACCATTGGTTTTGGTTTTGGTTGCTGTTTTTTAATGGTTCTTGCTGTTTCTTGCTAATCCTAAACTGGTTCTGATCAGCAAAAACCAGCTAAATCCATGTCATGGAGAAATGGCAAGATCCACAACGTGTAAGTATCATGGTAAACAACAGGTCTCCGGTAGAAACGATGACATAAACAAACGAATAACCATCCATAATCCAGACTATTGTGTCAGTGGACTAAATGTGTTTGATGGGATGTTTTTCTGTGGACTCTTACCTTTTGAAAAAAAAAAAAAAAAAAAAAAAACCCTGATGAATGCGCGCGCGTGTGTGTATTACGATGATATTCACTCCATATCTAATAAGCTTGTTCTGTAAAACTTAGACAAACTTAGCAAATACATTCCTAATAAGCTTCCCATTGAAAAGCAACTAGCTGCAATGGGTGCTTGAGGGTCGTAGCTTTAGACTGATGTATAGTTTTTCAAAACTACTCATGTTCTTTTTAGTGTAATCTATTCATAAACCATGCCATGTGGAAAAACAGCGCCCCAGTGCATCCGCATGCTGGCTAACCATAAACCATGGTTCATAACCTACAATCTAAATTCTGAGCGATCTAATTCTGGGTTGTTTTAACCCAACATCAGGTCTAATACTGTATGGATAAACCCAACTGTTGTGTTCGTTCTGTCAATTAAATTAAATTAAATATTAAACCAAAGTGTTGACCTAGCATTGGGTTAACACAACCCAGCATTTTTAGAAGGTACCTAATCAGCATATGTTTTTTTTTTCAACAGGGATTTGTTGAAATTTTATGTTACGTAACATAAAAATGCTTAGATTAGCTTGACTAAGCTGTAGTTCACATTTTTCTAAATCTTGTCTGTAATGAATATTTGTTTAAAAGTGTACTAAAGTTTGCATGATAGCGATAGCTAGAAGCTCTATGTTGTTTCTCATAATTGCACTGTAAAGTATAATATTGACACAATAAGCACTTATTTAAAAAGTATGCTAAACCCTCTAGCATAATAGCAACTGGAATTTATTTAGTTCCCATTTTAGTTGGGTAAATATTGTTTGTAGTTGTTTTAAAGCTATGTATCCCACCAGTCCTTCTGTACCCAACCCGGTCTGATCTGGGATTGTGCTGACGACTCTTTATATGCGAGTCGGTTCTGACAAGGAGGCTAAAGACCAAGGCCTCTAGAGTCTGCCGCTAGAACACCTTGAGTGAGGTTTATCTGGATAGCACTTCACTAGCTGGCCTCTGTTATACTCACCCCTAACTGACTAAATAGTGGTCATAAACTAATATTTTCTCAATTCAAATAAGTAGCGGCTTGGACCTGGAAACAAAATTGCATACGTTATAACTAAAAGTTCCCTTTATCTTGTAAAGTAAAGTAATTTTAATAGCACCCATTTTAAAAACATTCTGAAGAATATTAGCATGATATCAACTGCTAAAGTACAGTGTATTATTTGTATGATATTTAGTAACCTGTCTTGAAAGCATGCTAAAGCTTGTTAGCATGATGCTAATTACTGAAATCTCTATAGTTCCTATTTTTGGTATTATTTTCATCAACTTCAGTTTGGTTGAATGGTGTGTTTCTTCTTGTGTGTGTTTCTCTTTTATAGTACTCCAGTTTTGTTTTGGAACAAAAACGGTCGAGCAGCTTTCAAAATGGCCTTTTTTTTTTTACTTGTTCGTTTGAGCCATTCAGGTTTGTAAAGCCACGGTGACAGGATTTTATTCAGTCTTCTGCCAGAACGTCTTTGTGATGCTCTTCACTGTCGATGCAACGCAAATTGATGACATTTATGACACAGTAATGCGGTTTCACATTACAGGCCCGCGTTGGGCCAGTATAGCTTCCAGAATATGCTCTCATATAAATATGAAAGTGTTATTTCAAGCGTTATGATCCAGCTTTGTAACACCGAGTTCCTAAGATAACCGACTCATGCGCTAACATGCGTGTGTGATACGAATCTCATAAAAGACCCCAAAAGATGTGAGACCTGGAGATGAAATACAGAGTTCTCAGCCTATAAAGCCCAATCATAAAGCTATAAAGGCTCATATTTAAAGGATACGGCAAATAACTTCCCTCAGCAGGGCTTCTAAACTTTCTTTTTCATCCACTATTTATCGGGCCTCGCAGATGGGAGGTGCTTGAAGTGCATTATTTTGGGCTAAGCACCCTTTGTTTTCTTTCTGCTGGGCTCATGTGACCAGTATGTAGCCATTATGGTCCCCTCTTTACTCCTGATGGTCCGTTTTTTTTAATGTTTTTGAGTGTTTCAGAGCTAACAGAAATGCTGATTACAACATGGGGCTGTCTTAATCCAGTTTGGATGTGTGTTTTGCAAACTTCATTCACTGCCTGACCCACCAAAACTTGTCATTTCAGCCACCGGATCTAACAGCATGAGGGAGGATGATTGAGATTTGACCCAACATTTTGTAGGTCGGTGTGACAGACATTGAGTTTTCTTTTAGATTTTTGGCAAGCTTAAAGAGATACTTATTCAAAAGTACACAATTCTGTCATGTACAGTATATACATTCCACATGTTGGAAACCTGTATAGGTTTCTTTCTAATGCTAAACTCAATAGTGGAAAACAATCGATGAAACCGTTTATTGAAGCAGGCAGTCAATACAATCCTTCAATACAGTTGAAGACAGAACTATTAGCCTTGCTGTTAAAATTTAATTCTTTTATATTTTGTGTTTAAGTTCTGTTTACTGATTTAACACATTTCTAAACACAATAGTTTTAATAACTAATTTCTAGTAACTGATTTTTTTAAATATTTATTTTTTACCTTTTCTATGGTGACAGTACATAATATTTGGTCACACTTTATTT
>CAIGQQ010030754.1:385565-397359 GCA_903798035.1 Danio albolineatus | reverse complement strand
TATCATATCATATCATATCATATCATATCATATCATATCATATCATACATTTTCTTTTCGCCACAGCAGAGTGAACCGCCTATAATATTAGTGATAGCCGTATATTAGTGATTGTTTTTCACATAAGTAGACATCTTGTCTGTGGTTTATGAATAAAACAAGGTTAGGAACACTGTTTCTTTCTGACGTGAGAGTAAATAATGACACCATTTTCATTCTGTGGTAACTATTCCTATGAGCAGATATAAAGCAGAACATTATTTGTTCCATTGCTCTGCTGTCTGGCCCCACAGACTTCATTTTATGACAAGTCTTTCGATTACACCATCAACGTTTCATAAACATTGCGTGGAACAAATGACAAAATTACCTCTTGGTAGAAACTATCATCATTTATAAGTGTGATTTGAGTGATTTCATTTGAGTCAAACATGAAATGCTGTGGAACTATTTATTTAAAAATCCTAATTTGCTGACCTTTTATTTCCAAATATTGATGTATACACATTTAATTAGATTGATTTAATCACATTAATTCAATTATATTTCTAATTAATTCACAGCTCCATCTAAATCGTGTTTGTTATTCTCACCTTTGGTTTTCTTTACCAGAGCGAGCCGATGTTTGTATATGCCGTGTTCAGCTAATAGCATGCTAATATTCAAACAAAAGCTGAGTTTCCATGGCAACCATCTCTTAGTATTCTCAGTCCACAGTGACCCCGAGCATTAAATGGAACTCTGTGAATGAGAAAAAAAGTTTCCCATTTATGGTTTCGAGGATGCAGCTGTATTCAGAGGTGAAGCCTATTTTATCAACGTGTTTGGATGGATCTTTTTTTTTTTTCCACACGTACAAAGGCCTGCCGCAAATTTATCATGGCGTCACACAACAAGTGGTCGTGCTCAAAGGTTCTTCAGACTTTCTGCAGTGATGTGGTTCGAAACCGTTATTGCAAGACACTACAGGTGAAAGGCATTAAAAAAAAGTATTATTTTTAATATTAACATATGTCACGTGCGGGAACAAAGCGAGGAACAACAGAGACTAAATAAGATTATATTTAAGGTAAACAGGGACAAACACAAGTGACTGGTACAAAAAGGACAATCCAAAAACGTGGTCAAAAATCTGGCATAAGGCCAAACAGGATCAAACAATAAACAAGGCTAAGGTCGAAAAACAAACAGGCAAAGCAAAGAAATGCAACCGTACACCAACATCAAAGACTCCATGTTAAACTGGTATATAAGTGGTGTATAAATAATCTGAATGATCAGTGATAAATATGTGTCTCATCAGCCGCGATCAGCAACTGGTGTGTAAGACATTGCCTAATAGGATTTGTAGTTCCTAAGCATGATATGTAGTTCACCAGCAATCTTTCAGGAGTGGATCGCTGGTGATTGTGACAACATACTTCCTTAGTCGATTTACATTATTAAGAAATGCAGAGTTTTATTATAAATGTTATATTTAAATATGCAAATTAAGTGTTATTTCCTTCAGTTTTTTAAAATACATTTCAAGCAGGGCTGCACCATATATTGCTTTAGCATCAATATCGCAACTTGTGTATCCGCTATAGTCACATGGTAGGATTAGATTGTTTATTAAAGATTTAATAAAGATTAAGTCAAAGATAATATTATTTATAAATCATTTATACAATAATGGCCATGTTATTTTTATGTTTGATTGTTCAATTCTGTACCTAAATACTGTTAGGCTCTCTACTTTACATATTTTTGCTCTGTTCATTCATTCAGTCATTCATTTTCTTTTCGGCTTAGTCCCTTTATTAATCTGGGGTCACCACAGCAGAATGAACCTCCAACTTATCCAGCATTTGTTTTACGCAGCGGATGCCCTTCCAACCACAAGAAACATCCATACACACTCATTCACACTCAAACACTACGGACAATTTAGCCTACCCAATTCACCAATACCACATGTCTTTGGACTTGTGGGGGAAACCGGAGCACCCAGAGAAAACCCACGTAACCACGAGGAGAACATGCAAACTCCACACAGAAATGCCAACTGACCCAGCCTCTTTGCTCTGTTATTGTATGTAATTTATTATGATTTATGCAAATATAGATATAGACTTGGTCATGCCAATTTAAATGAATACAATCTTACCAGATAGAGCTGTTCGATTCATCTGGTCAAATTATATTCATATTGTAATTTATATCGCTGCAAGGCAAAATATTGCAATGTCAGATTTATCAAATATCGTGCAGCGCTAGTTTCAAATAAAACTAAAGTATGCCATCTGATTTTGTGATTGAAATATTACAGGAATCACACTCATTTTGGAATCACACTCATTTTATCACTTCATAATTCAGCAAATTCTATGAACGGCCTGAAAAAAGAAAGGAAATATAATAGTTTATACAATAAAAGTGCTACTTATATTTGAACAATTTTCTCAGTACGAATATTCAGAATATATGAACATATGATTAAAATGATGATGTTTGGCATGTTTATTAGCTGCTGAAGTGGAGGTATATGGCTCAGTGCAGGTGAAAAAATATAATATAATAAAAAATTTAAGAATTAATATGTATTAATATTTATAATAATTAAAATCTACAGACACAATTGATAGTGCGTGAAAAAATAAAAGCCTTTGAATGCATTTTGTTTGTTTTATTTACATTTGGACTTCATGAAAATGTAGAAATGTACAAGTTTATTGAACAAAAAAACAGTTTTTTTTCCCCCCTGCAGCATCTCACATAAATTGCTCCTAAATTATTAGTTAATCTGTCTTGTTTTTCTGAAAACTGCATTTTATCCTCACGTATCAGAAAAAACCTAAAGCTATTCTAAAAGGAATGCTAATTTAGTGTATTTTATGTCAGAATGCAGTCGCGCGCATCTGGCAAACGCGTCTTTTATTTTGTCTTTCTTTTACCATAAACGGGATCGTGTTTGCTGTCGCGCACTGAATGGAGAACAAGCTCGAATTGCATCATTGCTTTCAGATATGTGCTTGTTTTTACAACCTGGGTCGGATTAGAATAAATTGCAGACTCAGCACATTACTGCTGTACCTCATGCTGCTGAGGGCTTGTTGATCCAGAACAGCGGCACTGGGATAAAAGCAATATGCTAATATATCCAGCATACATGCTGGTGTGGGACGTTTCTGGTGAAATATATAGCACACATGCTAGAACTTGCTTTCAGTCATTATGTGTGTTTTGAAATATCTTGATAAGCCACAATGTTAAAACCATTGGAATGCTATTCATTGACGTGACGTTAGGAATAACTCGGGTGTGCATTATTTACTAATAGTTTAACAGGCGGAAGTCAATTATTCTGTACTACATGTGCACTGTAAAAAATCTTCCATTGAGTTTGATTTTTCAAATTTAAGTGGATCTAACATACTGTAAAATAATTAAGTTGACTCCAAAAAACCTTAAGAATTGTGTTGGTCACACTTTACAATAAGGTTCATTATAATCTTAATTATATTAATACAATAATAATACAAACAATGAACAATACACTTACTACAGTATTTGTTCATGTTAGTTGACGTTAGTTAATGAAAATACGGCTGTTCATTGTTAGTTCATGTTAACTCACGGTGCATTGACTAATATTAACAAGCATGGACTTCCCAGCTAACAGGGAACGTTGCCAGAACATTCACTAACGTTCTTTAAAAGTTGTGAAAAGGTTAGCACAGAACGTTATCAATGGAACGATTTTAGAATGCTCTCATAAAGTTAACGTTCTTGTAACGTTGTTAAAAAAAGTTCTTAGAACAGTTTTTTGAACGTCTTCAGGATGTTATTTGTACTTATTGAATGTTCTCATAATGTTGATGAAAAACGTTCTTATAACAAAGTTCTTGGAACGTCTTCAGGACGTTATTTGTACTTGATGAACGTTCTCATCGTCGGTTTTATGAACGTTGTAAGAACGTTATGCTAACCATAAAGAAACATTCTAGCAACATTAAGCAAACTGGACATTTCAACGTTATTGGAACGTTACAAATAAACATTCTTAGAACCATTATATTTTGGTGGAAATTTAGGTTTTAAAAAACATTGTAAGGTCGTTATGCTAACCATAAAAAAACGTTCTAGTTACATTAAGCAAACGACATTTCAACATTCTCGGAACGTTACAGAAAACCTTATGAGAACATTCTCACAACCTAAATTTGTTAGCTGGGTTGGATGTTCATGATGCATTAGTAAATGTTCTATTATGATTAATAAACGCTGTACAAGTTTTGTTCATGATTAGTTTGTGTTAGTAAATGCATTAACTAATGAATCTTATTTTAAAGTGTAACCATTGTGTTGATTCAACTCGTTTTAAGTAAGTGCCTTAAACAAGTGGCAACAGTTATTTTTTAAGTGTAGTGTTCAGATGTTGTATTTCAGGAAATGTATCAGATTTATGTCCTCTAACAGCTCTTGTGTGTATTAGTAGTTTCTTATGCTGGGTTCACACCAAATGCAAATTTGTAAATATTCACGCAAGTAGAATATTCAGGCATACAGGCAAATTTCTTCCTTAATGCACAATACACTGAAAAAAAAAATGATTCGTTGGATTTACTAAATTGATAAGTGTGTGCAAACCGTTTATATTGGCTGAATTAAAATTTAGAGTCCCACTTTATATGAAGTGTCCTTAACTACTATGTACTTGCATCAAAAAATAAATACAATGTACTTACTGTGTTCATAATGTATTTGAGAACACTTTTGGTGCTCTTAAGTTGGGATAGGGGTAGGGTTAAGGACAAGTTTGGTGGTCTCGGTAGGTTTAAGAGTGGGATAAGGAGTAAGGGATGGTCAACAGTGTACTTACAAATGTAATTACAGAAATTAATTACAGATGTAATTACATACAGGTATTTAATCACGCATAAGTACAATGTATAAACATGTATTTACACAATAAGTACATTGTAATGAATTATTAATTTCAGTGTAAGTACATATTAGTTAAGGCCAGTTAATATAAAGTGGGACCAAATTTGGTAATGTTCAACTTAGTTATATTTGTTTAAAGTGCACCTATGGTGAAAATCATCTTTTGTAAGCTGTTTGGACAGAACTGTGTGTTGGTATCGTGTTACCACAGTCATATTGGAGTGAGTAACAGCTGCGAATTTACATGTCTCCGTAGTAACGCATGTAATTATATGAACAATATGCACAATATATATGCACAACTTTTCAAAAACTAAGGATGTTTAATTGCATATATGATCTTCATCAAGTCTTCATCATTTTTACTTTTATATCTACAAGTTGCTGTTTTAATTAAAAAAAATATTTTTTTTTGCTCCGCGTCTGTCAAAATATGTTATTTTATATTTTACTTCTAATAGGTTTGTTAAAAAAAATGTAAGCTGTTCTAATTTTTGCTTTGGTTGACGCTGGATGTGTTCTGTTAACTCTGATATACTATTATTAATAAAACTGAAATTAAATATATATAAAATAAAAATACAAATAAATGTGTTCACTAAATAAAAAAACGATCAAAATTTATGAAACAAGCCTAAAACTAAACCTAAATTTTAAAATAGTTAAAAACAAAGGTTACACTTTATTTTGAGGGTCCGTTTGTTGAATTTAAGTTACATTGCAACTGATTCTTATTAGGTTATTAGTAGACTGTTAGGTTAGGGTTGGGGTAGGGTTAGTGTAAGTTGACATGTACTTACAAAGTTTCTTATATTCAGTTAAATGTCTGTTGAATGTCAGTAGATATTTGGTAGACAGTCTACTAATACTCAAATGGACCATCGAAATTCACACACAAATGCCAACTGGCCCAGCCAAAATAAAAATAAAAATGAATGTAGAAAAAAAGGTTGATTTATAATAATCTCCGTGGCCATACAATGTTAACCAGTTAGCTTTAATGCTGTGGCTGATCAGTGCATTGTTATTTTTTTTTTTTGGTAAAGAGTTTTTTTTTTTTATATATTTTTTTTTAACTTCACGTAGGTTGATTCTGTAGGTGGTTGCAAAAACCAGTCTTGAAAGCCGCAGGTTCCAGAGTGAGTGGGCGATTTTTGCCACTGAGATCAGGGGCAGCAGAGACTGAAGGAGGAAAAAAAAAAAGAAAAGGCCAAACGACCTCCCTCGGCTCTTCTGCACCTTTCTGTGCCTTCTCTTCCATCTCTGGCTGAGGCGCAGTCATCGCTTTAGCCTCACAGATTGCCGCAGGGGTCCATCCACAAAAAAGCACTCTGGGTTTCTTTGGAGCTGATAAATGAGACTATGAGAAGCGATGCGAGATGGTGTGATGGCTTTCAGATCCTCAGTGTCACCTCAGTCATTTCTGCGCCCAGCTGAGTTGAGGTCATCGCAGTGTCGCTAGTCGTGAAACCAGAGAGGGGCTTTTAGGATTCGGTCCATTTCATGGTTTTTAGCACCTTGTTTAACAGTACGTTTCCGTATGTGGTCATTTTGTGTCACTGACAACTGTGTTTTTAGTTGTTTTGTAGATTGTTTCTGGGATTTCTTTAGAATTGAGGCTAGTAAAGTTTTAGTTTTGCTACTTTAGAATTTCATATTTAATTTAGTGTCTAGCTTTCTATTGTTTCTGATAAAGTATTTACTAATTATTTCTCAGTGTTTTTTTCTTTTTCGTCTTGGTTCAGTTCAACAGGTTTATTGTTAAAGGTCTATTTTTTGTAATCTTTTCAATTATTAATTCAGTTTGAATTTGTTTTCTTATTTCCAGTAATTTTAGTTTGGTTCCGGATGTCATACTTTTTATATCGGTGACCATGTCAATATCGGCTATTAAATGCTATTGATTCTTTCATTTTCCTTCGGGTTAGTTCCTTATTTATCAGGGGTCACCACAGCGGAATGAACTGCCAACTATTCCAGATTATGTTTTATGCAGCGGATGCTCTTTCAGCTGCAACCCAGTACTGAGAAACACCCATACACTCTCACATTCACACACACGCACACTCATACACTACAGACAATTTTGTTTATCAAATTCACTTATAACGCAAGTCTTTGGACTAGGGGGGAAACCGGAGCATCCGGAGGAAACCCATGCCAACATGGAGAGAACATGCAAATTTCACACACAAATGCCAACTGGCCTCACCGGGACTTGAACCAGCGAGCCACAGTGCCACCTATTAAATACTACTTTTAATGTTAATATTATCAGTCTAATAAAAAAATTAGGCCGATATCGTTAAGTCAATAAATTTTGTACTATATTCTGATTAAACCACTTCACATGCTAGCTGTCCTCCACTTTTCTTTTTATTATTTTACTTGTATTTCAATGTTAGTTAATTTTTAATGACTTTTTTTATTCTTTTTTTTTGTCAGGCAGTAGATTTTATATAAAAAATGGCCTTCTAATAGAACAAATGATTAATAAAGTTCAGAGAAGCTTTTCTGAAGTCAAAGTTTTAAAATAGGATCAGTTGTTCTCTCTGTATATGTACTATAATTAGAATTATTAATCTTTATATTTTTATCGGCTAATATATCGGCAGTCGTGCTCCAAATCTAGAGAGTTATCTATATTGGTTCAAAACTTCCATTTCAGCTTGTCCATAGTTTATTTGTATTTGAATTGGTGAACTGTCTGGCTTACAGTCAAAATAATGCTGTTTGTTATTTGTTACGTTTTTTTTTCGATCCCTTCCACGCAAGTTAAAATAAATCAGCTCAAACGAAAAAAATCAGGCTAAGCGAAAAACATCCTGTGAGTAATTTAGCGCTAGTGACAGATGTTATTCACCTTTGGTGTGATCCCAGTTTTATACATCTCATTAAATTCTTGTTGTTTTGATTTTATTTTTATTCCATTGATTGAACCACTTCACATGCTAGCTGCCCTGCACTTTGTAAAACAGTTTTACTGGTATTATAGTATTGGATAATGTTCTGTGACTTTGTTACTTTTTATTTCTTTTTTTTGTCAGGCAGTAGGATTTTATGTATAAAGTTTGCCATAGAAAAGAGCAGTTGATTAATAAAGTTCAAAGACGCTTGTTTAAAGTTAAGGTTTTAAAACAGAAAACACTTGTTCGCTGTATGCACACTGGAAAAACAATATTCAAAGATGATTCCTTGGATTTACTAATTTTTTTATGTTAAGTGGTTGTAAACAATTTATTTAGGCTAAATTTAAACAAACAAATTAAGTTGAACATTACTAAATTTAATTTGCTTGTTTAAATTCAACACGAATACATTTTTTGCAACAGTTTTGCAGACATTTCTTGCAGTTGACTGTAAAAAAATGCAAGGCTCTACACAATTCATTCATGTCCCAACCCAAATCGATTAAGGTAACACTTTTAACAAATTTACATGGATTGAACATAAATTAAGTTGTCCCAATGAACTCTCAAGAATTGTGTTTCAGCTCATTTTAAATAAGTAGTTTCAACAAGCAAAAATCAATATTTTTTTGAGTGTGTATATATGCACTATAGTTAGAAATATTGATATTTATATGAATCGGCTAATATATTGCAATTCCATTGATAAATTGTCTAGCTTAAACTCAAAATATGCTGTTTGTTCTTATTTAAAATGAGCTGAAACAATGCATTTTTTGGTTTTCCTGGGACAACTTAATTGCTTTATGTTCAATTCACTTAAATTTGTAAGAACTAAATAGGTTAACTTAATTCATTCATGTTGTCCTAACACAAACTGATTGTGTGGAACCCCTTGAATTGTATACAATGAAAATATAGCATGTTTTACACTCTAATACATCTTTAGAATACATAAATGCGAATATAATTCTGCAGCATGCTTGAAATATTCTCACAAACACAACTTTTGACTGCCGGCTAATACATCTGGTGCTTTATAGCAAATTCTTCAACAAAGTGGAAGGTTATTGTTGCTAAAATCGTTGACATAGTGGTGGAGTTTCTCTCCATCTAGATGTCACAGTGCAGAACACATTTCAGTTCTGTTCGAGCGATTTGTTGGCAAGATGAGAATCTGGCCATTTGAGATTCTCAACCTCTTTTATAAATGCCATAAACCACACAAACCTTGGCACGGATTGGTTCTTTCTTCTCAGAAGCACATCTAAACAAAAATCGAAAAATCGTTTTAAAGGTAGTAGTCTAAGATTCACCTCATAAACATGACTCTCTGCTTATGTAACTTGTCAACAAGTGCACTGTTAAAAATGCTGGGTTCCACACAATCGGTTTATAGTGAGAAACATGAAGTAATAAGTTAACTTATTATTATTTTTTTTACAAATTTAAGTGGATTGAACTATTAAGTTTTCCCAAAAATACCTCAAGAATTGTCTTTTTGCTGCTCGTTTTAAACAAGTAGTTTGAACAAACAGCAAAGTACACTCATCGGCTACTTTATTAGGTACACCTTACTAGTACAGGGTTGAACCCCATTTTGCCTTCAGAACTGCCTTAATCCATCATGGCATAGATTCAACAAGGTCATTTGAGTACAGTGAGCTCATTGTCATGTTCAAGAATCCAGTCTGAGAAGATTCATGCTTTATGACATGGCACGTTATCCTGCTGGAAGTAACCATCAGACGATAGGTACACTGTGGTTATAAAGGGATGGACATGGTCAGCAACTATTCTCAGGTAGGCTGTAGTGTTGACACGACGCTCAATTGGTACAAATGGGCTCAAAGTGTGCCAAGAAAATATCTCCTACACCATTACACCACCACCACCAGCCTGAACCATTGATACAAGGTGGGATGGTTCCGTTTTCATGTATTGACGTCAAATTCTGACCCTACCATGCGAATGTTGCAGGAGAAATCGAGAGTCATCAGATCAGGCAACGTTTTTCAAATTTTCTATTGTCCAATTTTGGTGAGCCTGTGTGAATCGTAGCCTCAGTTTCCTGTTCTTATCTGACAGGAGTGACACCCGTTGTGGTCTTCTGCTGCTGTAGCCCATCTGCCTCAAGGTTTGACGTGTTGTGCGTTGATGCTCCTCTGCATACCTCAGTTGTAGCGAGTGGTTATTTGAGTTACTGTTGCCTTTCTATCAGCTCGAACCAGTCTGGCCATTCTTCTCTGACCTCTGGCATCAGCAATGCATTTGCGCCCAGAGATGGTTGTGCGTGAAAATCCCAGTAGATCAGCAGTTTCTGAAATACTCAGACCAGCCCGTCTGGCACCAACAACCATGCCACGTTTAAAGTTACTTAAATCACCCTTCTTCCTCATTCTGATGCTCAGTTTGAACTGCAGCAGATCGTCTTGACCATGTCTGCACGCCTAAATGCATTGAGTTGCTGCCATGTGATTGGCTGATTAGAAATTTGCGTTATCGAGCAGTTAGACAGGTGTACCTAATAAAGTGTGTTTTTTTGAGTGTCGATTACATTCCTGCATTTCATTAAATGATGCACCAACAGACGTTCATACTTGTGTGGAATTTGATCTCCTTGTTTATTTATTTATATCTTCTTTTTTTTTTATCATTTCCTTTCTGTGTGTGAATTCGTCAGGTCATTGATGTGTAAAATAAATGATCCTATAGTTCCGGCTGTGCATCTGTCATGCCGACGTTGGAAAGGAACGAAGTGAAACGGGCAACAATGGAAAGAAAAATGCTGTTTTTGTGGGGTTGTCAGATCTCGCTACACCAGAGTGTTGCTACACGAAGTTAATTATTGGAATGGTTCAGTAACTCGCCATGACTTTTGCATTCATTCTTCACCTAAAGCTGAAGTGAAGGGAAGATTTAAGGCTGGCAGTCCTCCAGCGTTTCGCTCCGTCTCTCAGGTTCCCTACATCAAACGGGAGCGCATATGCAGATCTCCAACACTGGAATATTTATGAAACGCAGAACAATCCCTCCTGTTGCGATGCCATTTCAGAGATGGAAGTAGATGTTTTAGGGGCTTTGAGACTTACTGTACTTCCTTACTCATTCATGGAGCAATCTGTAGTCTTGGTGGAGAAAATACAAGCTTTATCGTAAGCAGCAGTCAAAGGTACATTTGTTTTGGTGAAATATAAAGCCAGAAGAAATACCTGATGAAGTCAGTATCCACATTTTCCAAGCAGAGACTTTACCGATATATTGACCAATAGCAATAACTCTTTATTTTGAATTTGATAAGTAGACCTATTCTTAGACTTAATACAAAATAAATTGGAAACAAATACAGAGGACAACTGATTTTATTATGAAACCATAAATGCAAAATGTTTAAGCAAACTACAAAGAAATATCAGTGTTTCTCAACCTCATTCCTGGACTGCTTGTCTTGGTTGTCTCCTTTGTCTGTCACGCCCATTGCAGGTCTTTTACTCTCAGCTAATGAGTGGCTGATCTGAATCAGGTGTACTTGATTATGAAGACATAGAAAATGTGCAGAGCTGGTGAGGAACTTGGTTGAGAAACACTGATCTAGATCTGTCTCACTCATTTACTATATGCTATTCTGAAAGCGAAAAAGCTTTCAGCAGCAAGCGTCTAAAGTGGATGTACTGATGGAAAAATCAATTAATAAGTGACTTTCTAATTAGGCTGATAATGACAGAAATTATATCTTACGCGGAAACATACTGTAACTATTTTACATTTTGTATAGTTCCAATTCCTACAAATTCATGCAATTTCAGTCATATATAAACATGCAAAAAAAAAATTGTTTTGTTTTGTTTTGTTTTGTTTTGTTTTGTTTTGTTTTGTTTTGTGTTTTGTTTTGTGTTTTGTTTTGTTTTGTGTTTTGTTTTGTTTTGTTTTGTTTTGTTTTGTTTTGTTTTGTTTTG
>CAIGQQ010030754.1:371106-385555 GCA_903798035.1 Danio albolineatus | reverse complement strand
TGTTTTGTTTTGTTTTGTTTTGTTTTGTTTTGTTTTGTTTTGTTTTGGTTTGGTTTGGTTTGTTTTGGTTTGGTTTGGTTTGGTTTGGTTTAATAGGCATCCCCACTAGAAAACGGTACTAAAGTGTATGAATGAGATCTCACAAATTCGTATGAATCAATCGCTAAATCAAAAAGTTACAAATTGCAAAAAAAAAATTACATTTATTGGCCAGTAATAATATGGCCCCTAAAAAATATACATCACTACAGAACTAGAATTATAGTCATCAAATGTGACGTACATAAACATGTTCTGTAATATTAGCAATGATAAATTATTCTTTAGCTTTTTTTATGGGTTATCAGCTGCCAATTTATTTCAAATATTGAACTCAAGCAGAAAAGTAAATGACTTATTGACAACATCTATTTATCAATTTATTTTCATATCTTTTTAAGATTTCACTGAATGACATGGCTTTGTAGCGTAGTCTATCACACCATGAAAAGGTGAAGTTATTAAATATTTAGTAGCAATAAACTCCCTTTGCTGCAGCCCTGCACTATTCCCAGGGTACCTTTTGATTTAAGTTTTCTTTTTTTTTAATATACATGATTTTAAAAAGGCTTTTTGATCCTGATACACTGAATGACTTCTAACAAACTACAACTCTGGGACTAAAGTACCCTGGCTATTTCTGTGCAAAAAGACATGTAAACTTGATATCCAATGCGTTATTTTTAAATAATTTACAGATGTCAAATAAATTTTAAGTCCATGCCATTTTGCTGGATGAGTTGTAATGTTATTTCATTCATGGTTTAACACTTTATTTTCACAAATATTGTTATAACATGGCTATATTCATTAAAAATATGTTTTATGGAACCTTTAAAAAAAGAGAGGAAAAAAAACCCTTAGACTTTCAGTTATAACATAATTTCAATCATATTGTATGGGGTAGTAAGCAATTTTAGATTTTTTTTTTTCTTCTTTTTCTCCCAATTTTGAACTGTACACTATATAGTGGATAGGAAGTCATTTCAGACACAGACATGAGTGGATAGTTAGATGCAGATTAAAAACGTGTCTAACTTCAGCTTTTATGCCAACCAGGGACTTAAAACAAGTTATGCTTATCTTGATTGCTACAGTTCTGCATTGTTGTTCACAAGAAAGCAGGTATCTTATATTAGCTTTTGGTTGAAAAAAAAAGAGAAACGTAGGACTTCCCTCCTTTTTGTTGTTGTTCAAACACTGGATGTGAATTTATTCAGTCATTGTTTGCTATATTAGACTTGTTTGTTTTATGGAAAAGAGCAGCTTGAACGCTTGGCAAATAATCTTATGTGTGTTCAATAGAGAAGAGCTGAGATTATGAATATGTAATTATTTAATAAATACGTTATTTATTACTTAATTTCACCTATATATCTATATCCATCAGCCTGTTAACTGTGATGGAGCAAATCCAAGTTGATTTACTGAAAAAGAGCAGCTTGGGCACTCTGCATACTGTGTAATGTTATGCACTTGTATATGTAAAACAGCTTAGATTTTATGGCCGCAAACTGTGATTGTAAAACAAACCGTCGACTTGAATTTGCTCAATTTAGAGGAAAAGAGCAGCTTGGACACTCTGAGAAACATCTCATCTTGTATTTCATGGAGAAAACTGAGGTTACAGATAACGTCAAGCTCATGCATATGCAAAACAGCTTTTATTTATTGGCCGTAAAAACTGATTGAGCAAATTAAGGTTGACCGTTTGTTTTACAATTTAGTAGAAAAGAGCAGCTTGGACACTCTACAAAACATCTCGTTTTTGTATTTTATGGAGAAAATTGTGTTTACGGTTAATGTTATGCACTTGCATGTGCAAAACAACTTTTATTTTATGGCTGCAAACAGTGATGGAGCAAATTCAAGTTGACAATTTGTTTTACAGTTTAGTTTTTTTAGTGAAAAGGAGCAGCTTGAACATTCTGCAAAATATCTAATTTTTGTATTTTATGGAAAAAATTGTGTTTACATATAATGTTGCACAATTGCATATGTAAAACAGCGTTTATTTTATGGATGCAAACTGTGATTGAGCAAATTTCAGTCATGAACATGCTGCAAAACATCTCATTTTTGTATTTTATGGAGAAAACTGAAGTTACTGATAATGTCACGCACATGCATATGCAAAACAGCTTTGATTTTATAGCCGTTAAAAATGGTGATTGCGCATATTCAACTTGACGATTTCTTTTACAATATCCATCTCCTTATATGGCAGCAATATAAAGCACAGTATTTGGGCTGTTTTACAGCAGCATGTTGTCTGAAGGCAGTCTTAAAGCATCAAAGAGACAGTCCTGCCATAAAAGTGATGCATAAATCTCTGCAATAAACCCAATTGTGCTTAATTCAAGTCATTTCACAGAGGCTCTGAGCTCTGGCGAAGGTTTTTTTGTAGAAAACCGTCACACATATTTAATGAGCTCTCAGAGGAATGCTCCTTTACAAGATTGTTTTATCAGGAAAGCTTTACAAACCCATTATGATATGATGACCGCACAGAGGTAAATTAGTCTGGAGGTGTACAGGATTGACATGAAGACATGTCTACTTCGGAAACTTGTCCTTTAGACTCTGACTCATTACTGGCCATTTAGAAACTGCACAGCCCAATCAATGGAGCCGTCAATTAGTCAGTGTGTCAATTAGTCACAGGGGTAAAAACCCAGCACGCACAGTTGGATCTGTCCAGTTCATCACCGATCGGCAACTTGTGCCCTCCAAATTTCGATTTCTCCACATCTTCAGGTTTCGATTTAAGCCCAATGCGCAGAATCTGTTCAGAGTTTCCTGGAAATGCTGATAAGTGCTCAGAGAACTGTGAAAAATCATCCTTTTAGCTGATAGCCGAGCGTGATTTGCCCTCATGTTGTCCTCAACCTGTATGATTTTTCTTTTGTGTAACACAAGAGGAGCTGTCGAGCTTCAAAAAGCTGAAAAAAAGTGCTGTTAAGGTACCAAAATGTTGTACATGACTTGAGGTTTTATTGTAGATTTATCTTTTTTTTCAGTGTTTTTTTTTTTTTTTTTTTTTTACATTGTATTTATTTTTAAATGTTCTGTTTTTTGTTTTTTCTTTACAGCGGAGAAAATAATTGAATATGTCATGTTTTTCCTGGGAATAATATTTTTAAAGGAGCTGTTGATATGGAATTGAGTGTGATTTTATTTTTAAACAGACTTGAGTGTAAAAATCTTTATGGTTCTGTGGCTCTCGTCTTTCAAATCTGAACTTTATTTTGTATTTTCTATTGGATTTAAGTCAGGTGATTGGCTGGGCCATTCTACAGCTTGATTTTTTTTTTAAATAATAAAAAAAATAAATTCATTCATTCATTCATTTTATTTTCAGCTTAGTGTGTTTATTAATCAGTAGTCTCACCAGCGGAATGAACCGCCAACTTATCCAGCACATGTTTTACGCATTGGATTCCCTTCCAGCTGCTACCCAACACTGGGACACACCCACACACTCTTGCACACACGTACACTACGGCCAATTTAGCTTATTCAATTCAGCAAACCCACGCGAACATGGGAAGAACATGCAAACTTCGCTCAAACCAGTGGCCTTCTCTCTGTGAGTCGATCATGCTACCTACTGTGCCACCATATTTAATTGATTATTTATGAAATGTTTATTAAAATATTCCAAATATTTCATTATCGAGATCAACTCTGACTGTACGTCACCATGACTTATCTTGGTCTCCCAAATAACGTTCCGCCTCCTGATTTACAACTATAGTTTAAATTACCCACAATGCAATTACACCTAAACTAATGAGAAAGCATTTAATTGAGGAGAGGGCTTCCGCATCCCTGGAGCATTGGGCCTGTCAGCCATGAAAATCCACACGCTTGTAAATTTGCTCCCAATTCCCCGTCCTTCTCGTCTCTCGATGGCTGACAAAAAGTGCCACACGGATCCTGACGTCTAGCGAATTGAGCCGAAAAGGCCATTTTTTCCCCCCACCTCCCACTCCTAAAGGAATCGCGAGTCTTAATCGCTTATTTATCTCTGGCACTTAACGACAAATGATTTCAAACTTGTGGGATTTGCCAGTGTGTCATGCTCTGGATCTTGTCAGTTCAATCATGGAGTGGCTCAAGCTCCTCTCTCCCCATCTCTGTCCCGATCGCTCATTCGCTCACCCAGATGCTGTTTTTCTTGACACCGCGGTAAACAGCTGCGCGACACACACATTCCTCTGATAGCGCTGCCCGGAAAATGACGAGCGTCCTCCATCTGCTGCTAGCATCAGGTTTTCTCTGAGCTCCGCTTGCACATATTTACATCAGCCATGGAAATTTAGCAGTGGCCGTATCTGGTTTGAACATGTATGCACCGTATGCATCTCATCTGCGCACATATGAGGAGGAGTGTGTGTGTGTGTGAGCGAGAGAGAGAATTTATGCAAAAAACAGAACACCTCCTGACACATAGATCCTGACACTTAGATGCCTCGACACAAACCTCCAAGAGTTTAAAGGGCTGTTGACAGCAAGGACCATAGACTGTAAAAGATATAGACGTAGTATCCGTGACGTCACCCATAGGTTTCTGAAGAGCGCAAATGAAGCTACAAGCAGGCATGGGCAATCGTCGACATTTTGTTCGTATGTCAATGTACCAACCAGGGGAGACCGAATAAAGGCAAAGAGGTGAATCGTGAGCGGAGCTACAGAAGCCAGCTAGCATTTTGTTAAGACAAGCTTTTCTTTAGGAGAAACGCTTAATGCTTACCTGCGACTCGTTTGTATTCTGACCACATGTGCTTGGATATATACTATATCAATAAAGTGTTTGGTGTTTTAAAAACACTGTTGTAATACATCGAGCCACTAAACATTGTTCTTATGATGTTTTTTTTTACAGGAGGAACATGCAAATTAGTTCCAAATTCTTCTGTGTTAGTAAGTGCAAGGCTGGCTAAATCCAGGCATAACACTGTATGACAACCTTTCAGATGACTGTTTAATAGCCTGCAACTAATCAATTTGTCAGATTCTGGAGAGCATTACAGCTCTAAAGAAAATTATGAATGACAAATTATCTTAAATAAAACAAATACATTTATAGATATAAGCATATCATTTAACTCACCTGGGACATGGAGGAAACTTGATTGGTTTGTGTGCACAACTAAGTGCACACAGCATATCTGATAATTGTAAGAGATAATCCCAAAAGGCAACCGACTGTGTAAAGCCACATAAAACAAAACAAACATACAATGTATATGCTGAGATCAGTGGCTAATCAGCTGAGGTGACGTGATGGCCATCAGCAAGACCTAGCTGTCGCTCAAGTGGCCACGCCCTAATTATGCAGACTTAATATAACTTAATAAACGTATGAGTTATAAAAAAACAATTACCGCCTCACAGTTGTCATGAAGGGTAATATTAGGTATATGAACCAAAACCATCTTTTGTACCAGGCTGTAAACATGTTTTTATCAGCTGTAACATTGGCCAGTTTAGCATTGCAGTCAGTGAACATCTGGAGTTCCTGGAGCCCCCAAAGGCGAGTCGATGAATTGCAGTTTCAGTTACTTCCGTATTGGCTTCACAAGGGAGAGCGGGAGGCTGCCACTTGGAAAGATCGCTAAATATATTTTTGCAAATATACGGACAAGGCCGTGTGAGTAGCACGTTCGCCTCACAGCAAGAAGGTCGCTGGTTCGATCCCCGGCTGGGCCAGTTGGCATTTTTGTGTGGAGTTTGCATGTTCTCCCCGTGGTTGCGTGGGTTTCCTCTGGGTGCTCCGGTTTCCCCCACAGTCCAAAGATATGTGGTACAGGTGAATTGGGTAAGCTTAATTGTCCATAGTGTATGTGTGTGAATGAGAATGTATGGATGTGTTTCCCAGAGATGGGTTGTGGCTGGAAAGGCATCTGCTGCGTAAAACAAATGCTGGATAAGTTGGTGGTTCATTCCGCTGTGGCGACCCCGGATTAATAAAGGGACTAAGCCGAAAAGAAAATGAATGAATGAAATATACGGACATGCGTTTATGTAAATAAAATAATTGCCTTGAACTGAAGTATTACAATGACAGTAGAAAGTACCAAGAATTAGACATAAAGTTGATATAAATTAAAAGTTTATATAAATTATATTTAAGCTAATAAATAATTTAATTGTTTAGTGTTTTTTTTCTTTTCAACAAAATAAGATGATAATAATAATAATAATAATACATTCGGAAAATAATATGCATAGACTCCCGGTGGCGCAGTGGGTAGCACAATTGCCTCACAGCAAGAAGGTTGCTGGTTTGAGCCTCGGCTAGGTCAGTTGGCTTTCTGTGTGGAGTTTGCATGCTCTCCCCATGTTGGCATGGGTTTTCTCCGTGTGCTTCGGTTTCCCCCTCAAATCCAAAGACATGCGCTATAGGTGAATTGTGTAAGCTAAATTGACCCTAGTATATGTGTGTGAGTGAGTGTGTATGGATGTTTATGGATGGGTTGCAGCTGAAAGAGCATCCGCTGCATAAAACAAATGCTGGATAAATTGGCATTTCATTTCACTGTGGCGACCCCAGATTAATAAAGGCACCAAGCTGACAAGAAAATGAATGAATGAATAATATGCATGTATTAAGAGTTATTACATTTACAAAAATGGCAAAAGTGCAAAACTACTGCTAAACTTGTAGTATTTTTATATATTGGTGTAAAACAGACAAATAAAGAAAATTAAAGCATTAAATTGAAGTACTGTACAAAATTACAAAAATGAATGTTCCAAGACCTTGAGCTAAAGTAAATATAAATTAAACACAATTTTAGCTAAGAAATAATTCATATGAAATGCTGAATGTTTAGTATTTCTAAATAAAAATACATTTTTTATATTTTTTTCTGTATATTACAGGCTCAACTTGTTCTAAGATAAAATAAATAAATAATTATAAATATATATACATATTTTTTTAATTACTACACTAACATAAATTTTCTTCTTTAATGATAACTGTAAATTGTTTTTGTACATTATCATAACTGAAATGTATTTATTGACTAAAAATGATAAATATTTAACAGAAATATAAAATAACAGTACAGATTAAAAATGTCACCCTGAAAGTTTCTCTGCCTTTTGTTTTCATTACATTTATTTTAGCTATTAGCGTATTCTTCTGATTTGAATCTGGCTGATGTTTGCTCACTGTTATAATGAGGTCCTGGTACAGTATATCCACATATGTCTCTAGGCTGTCCTCAATGGCACACGAGGCAGCAGAAGACAGATGCTGGTGAAGCACAGGCCTCCTGCTGTTCATCTCAAACCCTCCGTCACTGACTCTGCAAAACACTTTCCTGCAGCCAAGAGGCTTCTTCAAACTGAGGGGCTTCCAAACCACATTTCACAGTACAGCCGAGGCATCAACATGCTGAGGATTTTTTTTTTCCCTCCAATTCCGGTTTCTCCACAGTGTACAACAGATGATTAGCTCATTCAAACATTTGTACATGGGTTTATACTTTTAAAGCAAATACATTTAAAGGCATAGTTCACTTAAAAATGAAAATTTGCTTGCTGTTTTCTCACCATCATGAGTTTTTTTCTTTTGTTGAACACAAAAGAAACTGCAAGCATTGATATTAGAAACGTGGACCTTTTTTTTCTCCATTCTCATTAGCTCTGGAAACCTCCACGGATCAGACATTGTCTGCATCTGTCCAGGCTAATTTTTAGGTATTGTTTGGCACATGACAGATTCTGTCTGAACAGCCAATGTGGAATTAATTACTCGTCTGGATCCTGATGTTCTCAGAATGCAATGTGTCAGTGTGTGTGTATGTGTGTGTGTGACATTGGTAACTATTAAAAACCAGACGCGGGATGATGGTGTTATGCTTCTGATAACTGGCTGTGATTGGAAAATGGCCATCTGTATTTGCTGTTAAACAGCCTAGTTAAGCAAAGATGGGCTGTTGTTTTGCAGATGTTACTTTGATGCTTGAGTTTGCGGTAGGCTCTTCTAAATCCTTAAAATACTATAATATATGTGCATATGCACTGCCTGACAAAACTTTTGTCATCGATTCCAGTTGTAAAAGCAAAAAAAAAAATGACTTGACTTCTAGTTGATCACTTGAAAAAGTGGCAGAAGGTAGATTTTTCCAATGAATCATCTGTTAAACTGCATCCAAATGATCACAATCTGCAGTAGACCTATTGCAACCCTCTTGGACTCAAGATTCTCACCGAAATCAGTCAAGTTTGGTAAAGGAAAAATCATGGTTTGGAGTTAAAGTCAGTATGGGGAGTGCGAGAGATCTGCAGAATGGATGGCAACATCAAAAGCCTGAGGTATCAGGACATTTGTGCTGCCCATTACATTTCAAACCATGGAAGAGGGCAAATTCTTCAGCAGGGTAGTGCTTCTTCTCATGCTTCAGTCTCCACATTGAAGTTCCTGAATGCAAAGAAGGCCAAGGTGCTCCAGGATTGGGCAGCCCAGTCACCAGGCATGAACATTATTGAGCATGTTTGGGGTAAGATGGAGGAGGAGGCATTGAAGATGAATCCAGAGAATCTTGATAAACTCTAGGAGTCCTGCAGGAAGGCTTTCTTTGTCATTCCAAATGACTTTATTAATAATTATAATAGAAATAATAATTAATAGAAATTACTTCTATTATGTGGCAAGACTTTTGTATAAGCAAAGTCAGACCTTACTGTCCTGATTAAATAATAAAAAAATCAAGGCATAATCTTATTTTATTTTGGTAAAATAAATGTCATCTTGAGGCTTTTGCCTTTCATATTAGCCACTTCTGATATCAAGTGATCAACTAGAAGTTAAGTTACTATTTGTTGTTCCTAAAACTTGGATAGGCAACAAGACTTTTGTTAGGTATAGCGTAGTTAAGAAATATGCCAAGTGAACATATATATATTTTTAAATAAAAAAAAACAATGCCAAAGTCAGTTTATTTCTCTTGAAAATGTGCATTGTGTCAGAATGTCTGTTTTTGTTTTAGTCTGTGTAACTCCGTAGACATCCAGTCTGACCAATTATATTTTGGCACCCTGGGTTGCCTTGGTGGAAAACACAGCACATTTCATTTCAGTCATGAAGGCTTTCTCAAAATATGCGACCTCCGGAGGATAGTGCAGCCTCTGAAATGAAGCGCTGATTCAGAGTTATAAAAATCCACATGAGGTGGTTTTTATTTTGCAAACAATTCAAATGTTACAAACGCAAACATTAAGTGATTAACTTAGTGTAAGACTTTTTTTTTAGACATCCTCGATCTCTTGGTGTTGTAGATCTGGCAACCTGCATGTTTATGTCAGAGGAGAAGGGGCTGGCTAAAAAAAAATCCAATATTTTGAATTTGGGCTGCAATACCTAATTCAACCACTGGATTTGTTCTTCAGTGTTTGGGCTTTAAGCACAGTGACATTTATATTACACTGAACTGAACTAAACTGAACTTCAACTTTTAATTTACTTTTTAATTTACGTTTTAATTTACTAGAGTCAATTTACTTCTATGCTAAGCTGCTTTGACACAGTCCATGTGGTAAAAGCGCTATAGAAATATAGATGAATTGAGTTGAATTAGAAAGTAGTGCTAGAGGATGTGCTGTACCTTAAAGTATGGTTCCTTTTTACAGTGGGACAGAGGCTTGGGGGAAATAAGTTGTATATAGTGGACAAAAGTTTTATATTAGTACCTGACCATACAGTATATCACCAAGCCAGATATTCGTCATTCTTCAAATATGGGCATCTGCCAAAAAAGTTTGTCTTTTTATTTAATTTGTTCAAGGTGGAGCAAGAAGGTCACTGGTTCAAGTGGATCAGTTGGCATTTCTGTGTGGAGTTCCCGTGTTGGCATGGGTATAGACATGCGCTATAGGTGAATTGAATAAAACTAAATTGTATATAAACTAAAGTGTATGAGTGTGAATGAGTGTCTATGGACGTTTCCCAGTACTGGGTTGGAAGGGCATCCGCTGTGTAAATCATATGCTGGATAAGTTGGTGGTTAATTCCACTGTGGTGACCTATGTTGAATAAAGGGACTAAGCTGAAGGAAAATTAATGAATGAATGTTAGAGGTGGCGACACAGTGGCCCAGTAGGTAGTGCTGTCGCCTCACAGCAAGAAGGTCGCTGGTTCGAGCCTCGGCTGGGTCAGTAAGCATTTCTGTGTGGAGTTTGCATGTTCTCCCTGTGCTCGCATGGGTTTCCTCTGGGTGCTCCGGTTTCCCCCACTGTCCAAAGACATGCTGTACAGGTGAATTGGGTGAGCTAAATTGTCCATAGTGTATGTGTGTGAATGTTTCCCAGAGATGGGTTGCAGATGGAAGGGCATCCGCTGCGTAAAACAAATGCTGGATAAGTTGGCGGTTCATTCCGCTGTGGCGACCCTGGATTAATAAAGGGACTAAGCCAAAAAGAAAATGAATGAATGAATGTAAGAGGTGGGATTTTTATTTCAGTATAACTGCCTGTCCATACTGAGCTTGAGAAACACTGTTCTAAGAATAAGTATGCTTATTTTAAACTTATTTTTATCAATAAATAAAAAAACAATTAAATATTAATTTAATTCAAATTTAATTATTAATTTAAATAAATACAATTATATTGGTTATTATATTTACCACGCTGCTGTCTTAAAAAACCTCCATCAATCGACCGCTACTTTATTTATATCAGTGTTTCTATGAATAACCTGTAACAAAGTTTTTCATTACTCAAAAGTTGTTTGAAATTGTAAACGGTTGTTTGGATTCTGACATTACTGGTTCCATGAGGAACCATTAACACAGAACCTTTCAGTTGCACCAAAGTACTGGCAAATGTCCTTCATGTTGCTCAGTGACATCAGTGGTTCCATGACAACCTTTATCATAAAACCTTTCAGTTACATAAAGGCCCAATCCCAATTCTATTTTTGTACCCCTACCCCTTGGCCCTTCCCCTTCCCCTTGGCCCTTACAACCGAGGGTTAAGAGGAAGGGCTTCAAAACTTACCCCTAAGAATTGGGCTAGCACTTCAACACCTGCACACGTCATCATATGTCATCTTGATCTCTTGCTTCATATGAGATCAGACGATCACGATTGCTGGAGCTATTCCAGTTGTGTTATTTTTTGGTGTTTATCTTCAGGAAATCACTGAAGGCGTATATTATGTTATCATAACATTCTAATGTGGCAATAATTATCTATGTAAACACACGAAAACAACATTAACATTATAGCAGACACTGTAAAAAGCTCATTCCCAGACACTAGACATTACTGACAGGGTATTCGAGTGTCATCGTGTGTCAGAATGTTGTGGGACCGCTGTACTGGAGTTATCATTATGGATTATAGGTCGCGAAATTTAGCGTTTTTTTTTTTCTTTTTCGTTTTTTAAAAAAAAGCATGACGGTAAAAGACGAACGCGGTTATGAATATATTAAAACGTGTTTGTTTGTCGTATAAATTCGTAATAATGACAAAAAATACTAATTTGTGGATCTCCTTACTTCAGCTATCCTGCTGCTGTGCCAGGTATATTCTGGGTAATTTTCTTACCCCTCCGTTTGAAGTGTGGTCCTGAAAAATCTTCGTTCGAATGGTTGTATACCCCTTGCCCTTAGCCCTACCCCTTCAAGCTAAAGAGAATTGGGACACCCCTACCCCTTGACGTGAACGCGCAAAACGAGGGGTAGGGGTAAGGGGAAGGGCTAAGGGGTAGAATTGGGATTGGGCCTAAACTTCTTTATAGCGGAAAATATTTCTTCAGGTTGGTTATTGGATTTGATTTGTCGTAGGAAAAGTATTTTAGATTATGTATTGTCAATCATTCCATGAAAAAAAAAAACACTAACACAACCTTGCTTCATTATAATAGATTCAGGTAATTTACACACTAAGAAAATGGTTCTTTAACAACTGTTGACTAAAGTGTAGAATGGCTCTTATGTGGCGTCACTGAACTTCTGAAAGCATTCGCATTTGTAATGTTTAGGCCTACATTGACATGAAAGTGCGAACAATTCAGTTTCCATTTGAATATTCCACTCCAACATGACAGACAGAACTATGTTCCGTTTCACTTTGATTTTCTTGTACTCGTCAGCAAGCCCTCGTTGTCTTCCGAGCGGCTGTGTTTATCAGCGCTTTCCAGCGGATGCCCAAAGTGTTTGAGCAGGAAAACTTCGAGAAACATAGTAATGGCGTTGGCGAAACTTCTGAAAACATTTATTAATCAGAGCCTGTGTTGTAATGGGTGCTAATTCACAAAATGATGATGCCAGCTGGCTCTTGTCACAGCTGCTCTGAAGAGGTCTAGTTTTTTTGTCAACCACTGGCACCAGTGCCGGGCTGCTGGGATGATAAAATCGTGAATTCTGTCTATTTTTGTTCATCTGGATCTAATAATGTTTTATGGATTTTCCAAATGTACTTCATCAGTTGGAGCTATGACCTAATGGCTAAAGGTTTGAGGGTAATTGTTTTACTTTTTACGCTATCGTTAAGTGTTACACGATGGGAAAGTTAATTAAACGCTGTAAATACAATCTTTTAATATTGATGCGTTCCTATCCTGTTCATGTTTGCTTTCTTTGCACTAATTACAACATCTCTGTTCGCTAATCAAATTTGACGATGGATATCTTTTAATTGTGTATCCTCGATTTGTGTTTGCAGACACATCGAGAACTGGTCCTTGCAGACATTGAAAGATCTTGACATGGAGTTGTACACTGGGCTTCAGAGACTGTAAGTACCACACCACGCAGAGGACTGATGACACCGCAAGCAAACCAATGCATGGCCAATGTCAGAGCGTTGCAATAAAGTAACAAGAACACACCAAAGATAGCTTGGATTTGACATCTACAGGAGCGTATTGCTAGCGATAGCATGCTAGCATGGGGCGAGATTCACAGTGGCGTCCAAATGCCTTTTTCAAGCCAGCCCCACATGAAAAGTGCCTCCCCAAGGCCTGCTTTAAAATGATCAAATAATACCGCTGAAGTAGTCAGAAAATTTAATTACATCCCCAACGCCTTCCATCTGGTCAAGACTTTCTTTACCTCGTTCACTCTGCAAGTATCTTCTTCATAAGTGGGGCTTCTTCCCTCACAAGAACCCATCAAACCAACCCCCCGTATGGCTCAGAAACTGGGAGCAATAATTAATAATGTTCTCATTAATGGTTAACTCTTACCGTCACTACTTAAAGGGTTAGTACACCCTAAAAAGTTTGGTTATTAACAGTGGTGGAAAGAGTACTGAAAAATCATACTCAACTCATACTCAAAAGTACCATTGCTTGCCTAAAAATGTAGTGCTTGTACAATAAAAGTATCCATTCTTAATATTACTCAAAGTATGAGTAAAAAGTAGACATTTCAAAAGTACTCAAGAGTAGTGAGTATTACACTGTAAAAAGCTGATGCGTTCACATGTAATTTGTGCATGCTTGTATGTAAACGTAACATTCTGTAGTGGATCTAGTTACTGCCTATTTTGATGTCCATTAATGACGTCAAATGACGTTGATATTTGGTCGATTTTTAGGTTGAGTTGGAAAGTGACAAAAATCCAACATCGAGCCAACATTTAAAACCAACATCGGTTAAACCAGCATCTGACATCATGTTGACGTCTTGTGCCTGCTGGGTGTTTAAGGCCATTTCGGTCATCTTCTCATCAGTGACATTCATCTAAGCAGGGGTGTCCAAATTACGGCCATCTGCGGCCCGCAATCAGTTTAGTGGCGGCCCGCAAGGCTTTTTATAAATATTAATAGAATCTGGCCGCTGTACAAAAATAAGCGTAATTCAATAAATAACCACCGGGTGTCGCTATCACGTGCCTTCAATTAGGCAGCATTTTCTGTTATGACATAAAACAAACCGACCAAACTGAGGGAAACATAATTGATAACCACGTTTTGGTGAGCCATGGCGCAACCAAGAAAAAGGAAAATCAACAGTGAGTGCAGGAAATGTCTGAGTTTTACAAGAGTTTGTATTCATCCAAATTTCCTTTGATGAAACGCTATTCAAAAAGAATGATGAATCTGTTTGGCTCCTCCTATATATGTGAGCAAACATTTTCACTGATGAATCTAAACAAAAGTTAATTGAGGACCAATCTAACTGACAGACACCTCTGTGATTTGCTACGTATATCTACTACACAACTCACTCCTGACTTGGCATCAATTCTGAAATCGAAAGCACAACATCACTGTTCACATTTACAGAGTTTATGGTGAGTAAAATATATATTATGTTTTTAAAATGTAGAAAATAATTCCATAATAATACCACGCACACACATACACTCACACACACACACACACACACACACACACACACACACACACACACACACACACACACACACACACACACACACA
>CAIGQQ010030754.1:320229-346712 GCA_903798035.1 Danio albolineatus | reverse complement strand
TATATATATATATATATATATATATATATATATATATATATATATATTGGGATACATATTTTAAAAATGTAAAATAAAAGAACAATTAATGAACTTGACTCTAAACCATGAACCATGAGTTTGGTGTTTAAAATTGATTTTTATTTTTGTCTTTAATTATATTTGTAATGGAACATCATGCTTCTGAGACAATCTTAAATGGGTCTCATATAATGCGTTCATTAATATTCAAGCAAAAACAGAAAAGGTGTCATTCAGTCGTATGAGATTCTTGGCATGAAGTTTTAAATCCTTCTTTTAAATCAAGCCTGAACTCAGAGTTGCAGCAAAGGCTGCTGAACACAGGAAATACTGCAAATTTAGTACCAAAACATTCTGCTCACTGCAGTGTTTTGCAAGAAATCCAATATTTTTTGAGCTGCTGTGCTCAATGCAAGCTCTAATATTAGTTTGTTCTGTTTGTCCCCTTTCTCCCTATTATTCCCTGTCATCTTTCAACTGTACATACAGAATGAGTGTCAAAAGGCCAGAATTATTGCACAATAATGCTTGTTCTTGTTGGTTTTCGCTGCTCTGCAAAGTCAAGTCTAGCATCCCTGCTGGTTTATGGCTCTCAGGAAATTGTTTAGCTCCTACCGCGGTATGAATATAATACTTCATTATGATTCCGCATTCCCAGAAGACCACTGCAGCCTAACACGCTGCCAACCCTTGGAAAGCCCAAGTTCCTCTGCGCCCAGTATTTTGATGATGGACCAAGTTTGCCAGGTGCACCTCTAATGCGCCGTGCACTTGCCCGTGCTATAATTAAATCTGTTCTGCTAATGATCTAATTAAAACCCACAGGAAGTCTAAGAAAGGACTACAGCATTTTCATTAAGTAATGGTGTGACAAACTGGGGAACTTTGGCTCTGGAGTCCAGCATCCTTTTCTTGTTTCCCGTGAGGTCACAAATATAGTTTATAGTTCAAGGAAGAAGGACACAAGAGCTGGTAAATGTTGAACATACCTTTACTGATGCAATACACAAAAGCAAATTGAAAGTGAGCAACATCACCTCACAAATGACTGACGCCAAAGTCCCTTTAATGGGCTATTTGCACTGAGTGGTACGGTACGGTACATTTTAGTTCGGCACGGTACGGTATACGCTATGCTTTTATGGCCGTTTCCACTGTCAAAAGGTACCTAAAAGCGAACAGTACTATACCACTTTTTGGGTACCCTTTGCAAAGGGTACCTAGCATTGCAAAAAGGGTACCAAAAGGCAGAGCTAGACGTGCAGCTGAACGCTATTGGTTCACAGAGATGCGTCACTTGCTCTTGCAACAAGCCAGAATGAAAACAAAGGAACCAAATACGCAGCCGAGACATTACACCATAATAATATATACAAATAATAATGAGCTATGGTCGAGCTTAAACAAACCTTGTCGTCGTCTTGATGAATAGCCACAAAGCCAAGAATAAGAGCAGATTCTACCTTGTGCCCCGTAGTTTTTTATGAGTCGGTCTAAAGGTCGAGCGGTTTCGATCTCTAGCTGGCGCTTGCGTGCACATCTATATTTGAAATGGCTAACTTCTTGAGCTGATGATAATAACATGCACATGATCATTAAAGTGCTTCTGACATCCAGTCCTTTCAGAAACGGACAAACGCGAGACTGACGAGTGAAAAAACGAAGGAGAAACTGGAAAAAAAACAAGGAGCAAATGATTCTTTCAGCAAACATGAGCAAACGGCCATGCTTTACTATTATTATCACCTTTTGGACTATTATGAACTCAGAATGACGGAATTACTCTCTGACAGAGGTTCCACGTGCTGGAGAAGATTAGAGATACAGATGAGAGGTTTGCACTGACTGGGGGATATATGTTGCGTGTTGTTTTTGAACCCAAATAAGGACTAAATGTATGCTGTGTGTAGTTTTTCTGTAATTTGTAATATATCGGAGACTGTAAGGGGCTGTATGTGTTCATATATGTTGCATTTATTTATTTATTTTAAATAATTGTAAACGTTACATTAGGCTATTATCGTTGATCTGCAGTTATATCAAATCATGTTCATAGAAAGGTTAGTCTTGTGTATGTGTATAAAGCATCTGTTTTGTGAGAAGTGCTTCTCATATGATATGCGAACGGTCTATACAGCTTAACTGTAGACATTTTCTCAAGTGAGAGTGATGTCGACTGAAACATTCTTTCGTACACCACACCCACCAAAAGAGTACCATTAATACCCTTTTAGCAGTGGAAACACAAGACTGATAAAGGTGACCCGTAACGTACCGTACTGTACCAGTCAGTGGAAATGGCCCATAAGCCAACTCATTTCACTCTGTGGCCATCTTTGAAACACCTCTAGGAGAGTATGCTGAGGCATTCTGTTTGAATCGGGAAACATCAAATTCTCCAAAATTGCTTGCCAAGCTTAAACAACAACTATCAATTTAGTTTCATTTCTAAAAGTTCAAAATCTGCAGAAACTCACATCTGGCCTGAGCCCCTGCCCTAGAAAATGTCAGTCTATAGTGATCGATGATTGGCTCATGTACTAGAAGGCGGGGCTTCATTCGCCATATTGACCGTTACACTTTTCCCCATTCAAGACTATACAAGTGACATGTCTATAGCCTTTGCTTTCGCATAAACAAATTGCCAACATAAATGTCAACGGCTCGGTCCTTTCTTGCCTTTCACTGTTGTCACTCAATCTTTGATTCTTCCAGGGTTCATTGGTCGGACTGGAGATTCAGACTCAGAATCACTTGTCAAATATAGCACTTTTATACCTTTCCGACCGGAGGTACCGTTGATGCTAAGACTGAAACCATCTCTCCCACTTCCCCCTCCACTGGAAGCATCTCGGTGGACTCTCAATGACACCTTCCCCACATCCCTCATAGCAGTTGACAGTGGATAGCCTATTACATCCTGGTCTCCTGATGGCCAGCAATTGTACTTACGGATGCTTGGCAGCAAGCCAACATTCCCCTGTCTCCCTGCTCCTCCCTATCATAGTGGCATGCCAACAGAAAGCTCTTTACTCCCCTGCTTCCTGACAGCCAGCAAAGGTACCTATGGCTGCGTGACAGTGCTGCCCCCAACTTCTCTCAGTGTGATCAGCTCCCATGTTCAGTGGGCTAGTCAGGACACTGATCGGGGAGTCAGCTGTTTTAAGTGATGTCAATTGCAAAATTTATCCAGTGAACTGAAAATTCCCACAGTGTATCGTAGATATCAAGCCTGGTTTATACTCGACGCGTCCGCTAGTTCGCTTGAGTGTGCGCGGCAAATATGACGTCATCGCGGAGTTTGCGGATATTCGCTTCGGGTGGGCGTGACATGACAAGAGATAACCAGGTGATTAATAATTCTTGGCTAGAAATTGCAACAGCAGTGGAAAAGGAGGAAAGTTTTTGTTAAAAGCTTTGGAAAAACTTGAGGGATGAGTTTATAAAAAGCCAAAAGAGGCCAATGGAGACACAGGTACACAATTACAGAATGTTTTTCCACCAGTCTTACTGTAGGTTTAACACTGATGTATATATTACAATTGAATTTAAAACAATTTAATGGTTACAAAACTATAATTAAGGAACTAATGATGTCTTTGCTAACTGGAAAGGAATATTTGAACCTATCGGTTTACAACATGATGCCCTGTTTTTCTAGGCTTTATTGATGATAATGGTCAGGAATGTTGAATTATTATTGCCTTTTTAGCATAAGTAGAGGACAGACACTAGCCAGACAGTAATGTGTGAATTGTAGAGCGGGTTAAATAAATAATAATAATAATAAAAAAAAAATCTGTATTATTTAGTAAGTGTACTTTTTTGCTTTTATTCTTGCCATAATAAAAAAATATATTTGTAGAGAAACCCGTGTTCTCTTTTCATGAAAATGTAATACACTTTAATAGGTAAAACTGTCAACTGATGCATCAGTTGATTAAAATCATCAAGTTTGATTAAAAAAATCTTGAATGGTTATAAAAATCTTTATAATCATTAAAATAATTTATGAAAATAATAAAAATAACTAGTTTAATAAACATCATTAATATTAATGATATGACGTAGTTCCAGAAACTTTCTACTTCTCGGTTTATCTGTCTGACTTTAACGTCAGTTTCTTTTGACCGCCTCCTGTCATTTTAAAGAATATCACAATTTCGAATGCAGCAAGTATAAAAGCCTCATCCGTTTTGCGAGGTGTGCGCGCCTGGTGAAAGTATAAATCCAGCTTCAGGGAGCATCGATGCTCACCACATGCCCTAAAAGGAAGGTTGAATGCATGAAACCTGAACCCCAAGAACCGAATCATCAAACATAGCAAGAGTTATTTTTCTAAAAAGAATCTGTTATTTATTTATATTTATGATGAACGAGCATGACTAGACAGATTAGGACGATCTTGCAAACATGGATGAAATGTTGCTGGCATTGACCTAATTCTGCGATGCAGTAGTGCACTAATTTTTGCGATTGTTTTAGGACTTCTGATTCAGTTACCTATGGGAGAAATGACTTAGTATAACAAACAGCAGAAAACAGTCAAACTACTTGCTCTACAAATAATACTACAAGAATAGATTAATTAGAAAATATCGGTTTGCAACGTCAAGCAGTATAATGACCTGTTTTTAACGTCTTAAAATCAATGGAAGCGAATAAAGTGGAAGTCTTAAGCCAAAAAGGTTCCAGTGGCTGTGTCCACTCGTACGTGAAGATAAAGGTCAATATGAAACAGTCCAAATATTTAACTAATGTACTTTTAAAAACATCATCGAATGGATATATATTAAAATTATTATGCTGTTTTGATGTAATATTCTATAGTATAAACATATGTCCAAGTGTGCAGTGAACCAAGCTCATCGCTGTCAGGAACTTGCAATGCTGTAAAAAGTTCTTCTTGTTCTACTGCTTTGGAACTGATGAGCAACGCTGTGTGTAAGAGTTACTTTAAATGCTCATGTGCAATCATGTCACTTCAAAGGATGTGAGATGCAAGCGTAATTGTATGACATGTTCATCATGTGCGTGCTTGCCGGCAGCCAGCTCTCTGCAACTCTCACATGGTCGCCCACTGAAGCTAAGCAGGCCTGCGCCCGGTCAGTACCTGGATGGGAGACCACATGGGAAAGCTAGGTTACTGCTGGAAGTGGTGTTAGTGAGGCCAGCAGGGGGCGCCCAACCTGCGGTCTGTGTGGGTTATAATGCCCCAGTATAGTGACGGGGACACTACACTGCTCAGTGAGTGCCGTCTTTCGGACGAGACGTTAAACAGAGGTCCTGACTCTTGTGGTCGTTAAAAATCCCAGGATGTTTTTTGAGAAAGAGTAGGGGTTTAACCCCGGCATCCTGGCTAAATCTGCCCATTGGCCTCTGTCCATCATGGCCTCCTAACCATCCCCATTTCATAATTGGCTTCATCACTCTGTCTCCTCTCCACCAATCAGCTGGTGTGTGGTGCGCGGTCTGGTGCAAAATGGCTGCCATCGCATCATCCAGGTGGATGCTGCACACTGGTGGTGGATGAGATCCCCCCCCCATTGTGTAAAGCATTTTGAGTGCCTAGAAAAGCGCTATATAAATGTAAGGAATTATTATTATTATTATTATTATATTGAAAAACAAAGGAAAAGAAGCTTTTGCAATAGAAAAATGCATTCAGTTTGAGTGAGACTCAACTTTGTGGGACTTGAGACAGGTGTGGCACACAGGTGACGTTTTGTTATGCTTGCATCACCAACCTCACTCTGTTTTCACAGCTTTCAGCACCACCTCATTTTCCTCACCCCGTTATACACAGTCTGCTCAGTCACCAGCCCAATGGGCAAGTCATCTGCCTCAAATCTCTGAAAGTATTTGCTGAAAAAAGAAAAAAAAAGTCAGTTGTTCGTTCGTTCTCTCACTTTTTATGGCTTTTTCCCGCTCTGCTTTCCTAATCCGTTTTCACACAGACAAAAAGCGTGCAGAATCTGCCGTGGTTAAGGAGGCTTATCTTACAAAACATGTTTGGGTTGAAAAAAGAAAAGAGCGGGGGAAAAAAGGGTGGGGGAAAATGGAGTATTAGGTCAGGGCTGTGTGTTCTTGTGCAGAAAGATGTCCCTTTGGGTTCTGTCAAAAGCTGCCAGGCCGTACGGCTTGGAGGAAGCCTCCATCTCACAGTTCATTAGAATACACTGCACAGAGAAGATAGCTGGCAGAGCTAGTCAGAGAAAATGTCTTCACCAATTTGAAGTGTCCCAGTTAGGCTCACTAATAAGTCATTACCCTGCTGAAAAGACCAACTTAGACCCGAATTCCCATGCTGGTTTGAGCTGGTTAGTGCTGGTCTAGTTGTACTGTAGATGTATTGTTCACCAGTAAAAGTGTGTAGTTCAATGATTAAATTGGTGATTAAAGTGCCAACATCTTTGGTTTATACAATTATTGTGCTGAAGGGGAAAACACTGCTTATTTTAATTAATTATATAATAAGTCTATATTGGGCGCCACGGTGGCCTAGTGGTTAGCACGTTCGCCTCACAGCAAGAAGGTCGCTGGTTCGATCCCCGGCTGGGCCAGTTGGCATTTCTGTGTGGAGTTTGCATGTTCTCCCCGTGGTTGCGTGGGTTTCCTCCGGGTGCTCCGGTTTCCCCCACAGTCCAAAGACATGCGGTACAGGTGAATTGGGTAAGCTAAATTGGCCATAGTGTATGTGTGTGAATGAGAATGTATGGATGTGTTTCCCAGAGATGGGTTGTGGCTGGAAGGGCATCCGCTGCGTGAAACAAATGCTGGATAAGTTGGCGGTTCATTCCGCTGTGGCGACCCCAGATTAATACAGGGACTAAGCCGAAAAGAAAATGAATGAATGAATAAGTCTATATTATCTAAATATTTATACATATATGCTGTTTATTATTTACATATATGCTGATTTATTATTTGAAAGTATTTACCATGCATTAAGTTTACTGCCACTTGTATGTTATCTTATTATAAGGCTGGCTAGAATGTTTGATTCTGATTGACCAGCCATTAAAACCAGTAGCTTGCTGATTCTGAAAGAACAACCGGCTGGATATACATTATCCCTTACTTATTTTATGTAATTCATCTTTATATTATCTACAGTAATATTTTTTTGCTAGAAAGGGATTGTTTTCACAAACATTTGTATTATTCTGGTTGAAAGTCTTATCACAGCCTGATAGCAATTGTTGTAAAATATTTATTATTAAATTATTTTATGTTATTATCGGTGCATTGTAATGTAGTTTTACTGGTAACATTTTACTTGAAGAGGTGTTCACTGTGATGAAACCTTTGTATACATGATTTAAGACATCATAATTGTGAGATTTTATACTTATAAAATCTGTCATTAAGTGTCATTCGCTCAGTTATGACATTTTTTAATGGAAAGATGACACTGTTCATAACTTGACATAAACAAATACATCGCAACTGACCTTTATCTTTGTCTAACAACTTGACATTACCAAGGTGACAAAACTTGTCATAAATCTGTCATAAACATGATTGTCATGAAGCCAATATGTCATAACAGTTTTATAAACACCCCTTCAAATAAAATTGTTAACAATATATTTTAATCCTTTGTATACTCATATTATTTACATTGATATTAATTAATGAATTAATGCCTTGCTAATTTTAATAAGCACTTTCCATGTCCCTTGCAAAATGATCGTCATCTTTCATAACCCTATAGCCAGTACTATTGATTTTACCCCGATTGGCCTTTTCTTGAGGAAGATTTTGCCAGGACCACCAGTTCCCCAATCCTGTCAGTGTTTGGAGGTGTGCTACAAATGGATTTCCCCGATGTTGTTTCTGGCTCCGTGCCTTCAAGCCGTCACACATGCCAGTTTCAAGGTGCCATCTGTGCCTACCGCTCAGGACGTCTCAGCTCAGAAACAGTTCAAGATGGCCTCTTCCTTCTCCAGTGCTGCAGGATTTTTTTCTTCCTTGCCACAGTTGCCATCGTAAAGCGTCAACAAAAAAGCCAAGAGGGCCAGTTGGCAGCATATTACAGCCTCGTGTCATCAGAGGTACAGTCATTAAAATTCCTCTCGTTCAGGAGGGTTAAGAACATCACAATCTCACCGAGAGCACCGATGAATATACACAGCCGTTAATGAGAGCGCTTTTGCATCTTTACCGAACATCCGTCGCCCAGCAAGAGATGTTGTTCTACCTAAACGCTTTCCACGCCGTGTCAGTAAACCAGCCCACCTATTTAATGACCTTAATCAGCTGTGAACCGAACGGCTTTGAAAATCCTGCTTTTAATCGAGTGGGCGGACCGCAGGCCAGTAAATGCCTGCTGGAGCAAGTCGACGTGTTTTGTTGTGACAGATCGTTTATCAAATTCCCATGATAAATTCCGCTCACTGTAGGATAAATAAGGGATTATAGGAAAATAAAAGTGTAAATGAGGGGTTGTGTGATGTGGGTCATTACAGTTGGAGAACGGGCAGCGTTTTCTGTTAGAGAGATCTATCTGTTTTTGTTTGGGTGTGTGTGCGTGTTTATGATTTTATTAGTTTTTATTTAAATTTAATTTAAATTAATAACATTTAACACACATACCGGCCACTTTATTAGGTACACTAGTACTGGGTTGGACCCCTTTTCGCCTTCAGAACTACCTTAATTGTGGCATGAATACAACAAGGTACTGGAAATATTCCTTAGAGATTTTGATCCATATTGACATGGAGCACCACGCGGTTGCTGCAGATTTGTTGGCTGCACATCCATGATGCAAATTCCCCCACATCCCAAAGGTGCTCTATTGGATTGAGATCTGGTGACTGTGGAGACCGTTTGAGTACAGTGAACTCATTGTCATTGTTCAAGTCTGAGATGATATGCTCTTGATGACATGGCGCATTATCCTGCTGGAAGTAGCCATCAGAAGACGGGCACATTGCGGTCATGAAGGGATTTACATGGTCAGCATCAATACTCAGGAAGGCTGTGGCGTTGATTGGTACTAATGGGCCCAAAGGGTGCCAAGAAAATCTCCCCCACACCATTGTACCACCACCACCAGCCTGAACCATTGATATAAGGCAAGATGGAGCCATGCTTTCATGTTTTTGATGCCAAAACCCTACTATCCAAATGCCGCAGCAGAAATTAAGATGGTTGTGCATGAAAATCCCAGTAGATCAGCAGTTTCTGAAATACTCAGACCAGCCTCAGAACAACTGCACCACATTCAAAGTCACTTCAATCACATTTTTTCCTCATTCTAATGCTCAGTTTGAACTGTAGCAGATCGTCTCGGCCATGTCTGCATGCCTAAATGCAATGTGATTGGCTAATTAGAAATTTGCATTACCGAGCAGTTGGACAGTTGTACCTAATAAAGTGGCCGGTGAGTTTGTATAATTATTTATACAATTAATTTATAAAAATACATGATTATTTGTGTTTAATAGCAATATTATTAATTGCATCTTCCCACATGATTGATATGTGTGTTCATTTATATGAAATTATAATTTATTGTATAATGTAGGTCAAAAAAATTGTAAATGACAAATTTTTATTATTGTAAATCCTGTAGAGTATATAATTATTTGTCTCCAAGCAATATTATTGAAAATGAACAGATAATACTTAAAGTTACACATAAATATACTAGTATACTTTGTATAACAACAATTTATAGAATATTACTTGCATTATTTATTATACAGTTATACAATACGTCAATTGCATACATGAAACTATTAAGAAAAACAATCACATTTGGACATAAGAATGACACGACTTCTTTTTAAGAGCGACCTCTTATGCAAAAAGCTGCAGACCGTCTAGAGCGAGGGCGAACTCTTCATTGTATTTGAAGCTGCCAAAAGAAAGAGTCCCACATGTGGGTATCAGATGTGAAAGCTGCAGGCAGGACCATCTTGCGTAGCTCCTTTACACCCTGTTCACTCATGTCAGCCGCTGTTTCATCACCGAGCCCGATGGGATGCTTGGTCCCGGACCAGCGCTGTGCGAATTACATGTGGCGTGGGCTTTGCCATCCTGACACATCATGCTGAGGGCTCATGTTACATGCAGTCAATCAAGGGTGTGAGAATGAAGGGAGGTCATGGAAGTGACAGTGACACCTCCAGTTGGAGTTGTTTTTTTTGCACTTGTTCGAGCCACCTGCCTGGATGACATATGTCACACAGAAAAACCCAGTCTCGGGGGAGCACATGTGTGGATGGATCCTCAGGGCAAACTTTTGACCTTGGTGATGCAGCTTAATGAATAACCTCACCTTCAGAAATGCAGAAAACGAGTCCATTTCTTGTTGAAGAGTTCAGCTGCCATGCCATTCTGTATTTTTTAAAACCAGGATGAACTGTACATGCACACCTGATGAATAAAAGATGAGAATGGAGAACTAGCATACTCTGGAGTTCACACTGTATACTGATGGATGGATGGATGGATGGTACAATGGATGATTGGTGTGATAGATCTGTGGGTTGGTAGATGGGAGGATAGATGCTTGGCTAGACAGATGGATGAATGGATGGAGGTATGGATGGATGGATGGATAGATGGTATGATGCCTGAGTGGTTGGTTATGTAGATAGACAGATGCAGAGATGACTGGATGGATGAATTCGTGGATACATGGTATATGATAGATGAGTGGTTGGGTATGTGGATGGATGCATGGAAAACCGGATAGATAGATAGATAGATAGATAGATAGATAGATAGATAGATAGATAGATAGATAGATAGATAGATAGATAGATAGATAGATAGATAGATAGATAGATAGATAGATGCATGGCTAGACAGATGGATGGATTGAGGTATGGATGGATGGATAGATGGTATGATACCTGAGTGTGTGGTTATGTGGATGGAGGGATGTAGTGATAACTGGTTGGAAGAATTTGTGGATTGACTGGGTGGGTATGTGGATGAATGGATGCATGGAAAGATAGATAGATAGATAGATAGATAGATAGATAGATAGATAGATAGATAGATAGATAGATAGATAGATAGATAGATAGATAGATAGATAGATAGATAGATAGATGGATGGATGGATGGATGGATGGATGGATGGATGGATGGATAGATAGATCAATTAAATACAATTGGATGGATGGAGAGATGAATGGATGGAGGCAAGGTGGATGGATAGATAGATGGTATGATGCATGAGTGGGTGGGTATGTGGATGGATGGATGGCTGGATATGTGGTATATGATGCATGAACGGCTGTGTAGATAGATGGATAGATGGATAGATGGATAGATGGATAGGCAGTTGGCTACAATTGAATTAATGTATGTATGGATGTATGGTTGATGGGTGTAATAGATGAGGTTGATATATAGACAGATGGATAGATGTAGACACATAGATGGATGCATACATTGATAATGGATGAATGGATGTATTGAGAGATTAATGGATGATTAAGTGTGATAGGCTGAATGAGTGGAATGGCGGAATGGAAGTGTGGATATAATGGGTGATTTTCAGGACTTTGCTATGTAATTTTTGTTCTTTTTGATTGATTTTGTGTTTTCTGGTAGTTTTGTTGTTACTGCTTTGAAGTTGCTAAGAAGTTTCATTTTTTTTTTCATTTTTTTTTTCTTTTTTTCCTGGTGTCCTAAAGGTTTGTTTGGGAGTTGTGTGGTTGCCGAGATGTTGTAGGTTACACGATTGTTCTGAATGATTGCCTGGCAGTTGCTTAAGGTGTTGGGGACCATTGGTTGGGTATTTCTATTTCCTTACTTGGCTGGTCTGATTTCACCTAATCTGCCTGAATCATGTCTCGCTTTGTGGCATGGTATCATCCTTGAAAGCCTTAAATACCATGTAAATGCTAACTTATTGACTCAAGCAAATAAAAAAAGCACCAGTCAAATTAGGAAACACTTATAAACCATTAAATTATTTATTGCAGCTTATGCAGTGCCCTCTTGGCAGGTGGCGACATGAGAAGGTGGAACACACAGAGTTATAATCTGCCGTTATTGTGCATGAAATAGCACTCTTATGGACTATTCTTACTCTGAATAATGCGGCTTGTTTAAGTAATTACCAATGATTGTGTAGCACTAGAATAGAACACAGTCTGTAAGCGGGGCCCTGTTGTGCCTTCTGTGGATTGGATCGTTCAATCAAGATTATACCACTTACACCAGCCTCGTGCACACAGTCTCTACGGCTGTCAGTAAGTGCCTGAGTGTTTGATTTTTCTGCTTCTGCTCCCTTTCTTCGAAAATTGGATGTTGCGAAAGATCAAAAGGCAGACAGACAGGAGGTCAGATAGACAGAGTCCCTGAAAGTGCTTTAAAGTAATCAATCAGCTCGTATTTGCGTCACTTAGACTTTAAAGCCCTCCTTTCGGGTAATAGCCGTCATTTTCTGAGACTCTTTTTCTCCTAGTTTTGAAAATTCACAAGCATGTTTTAGGTTCCATGTCGGATTTTTCCAAGGCTTTCTTGACCATCAATAATAATAGTTATACTATTAACCACTGTAATAATAACTCGTTACAAGGGGGAAAGTAGCGAAAGTATGGTATACCGATAGGACACTAGCACCCGCTTTAAATGTTATCACTTGATTGAATAAGTGTTATCAGCTGATAGAAATGGGCTAGTAAGGGCCCTCTGCGCCTAATGGTAGGCTCAGAAGGATGTTATCATCCATCCACATGGTTAATCAGCTATACTAATAGAGAAGACTCCAGATCCAGATCTGTTTTACATTACTGTGACGGTTGGGGTAGGGGTAGACGTTAATAACATACAATTAATGGGAAATTTAGTATATGATATAAATAATTCTTGTTTACTTCTGTCGTAGCCGTATGTGCTCTATGATTAACCATGTGGATGGATGATAACAGCCGTCTGAACCCACCAGTAGGTGCAGAAGGCCCCTACTGGCCCATATCTATCAGCTGATAACCACTGATAGCATCCATTCAATCGAGTGTTAACATTCGAAGCGGGTGCTCTAGTGCCCTATGCGTATACAATACTTTTACTACTTTCCACTTGTTACGAGTTATTATTACAGTGGTTAATAGTATAACTATTATTATTGATGGTCAAGAAAGACTTGGAAGAATCCAACATGGAGCCAAAAACATGGCTGTGAATTTTCAAAACTATGAGAAAAAGAGGCTGAAAAAGATCTGAAAATGACGGCTATTACCCAAAAGTAGGACTAGATTCCACATAGACCACCCTCTGTACACCTTACACTCTCAGAAATAAATATACAGGAGCTGTCACTGGGGCAGTACCTTTTCAAAAGCTACATATTTGTACCTAAAGGGTCTGTAATGGCCTGTTTCCACTGAGTGGTACGGTACGGTTCGGTACGCATTTAAGGCCGTTTCCACTGTCTAAAAGCGTACTGAACCGAACCGTACCGTACCACTTTTTTGTCAGAAAGGGTGCCGTAAGGCGGAGCTAGACGCGCAGCTGAACGCCATTGGCTTACAGAGATAAGTCATTTGCTTGCGCAACAAGTAGAATGAAAACAAAGGACCCACCATGTTTAATACACAGCTGAGAGACAATGCTCCGAAATAATATCAGCATATAATAACGAGCCATGGTCGACCCGTGCTCAAACAAACTTTGTCGTCGACTTGAACCGCCACAAAGCCAAGAGAAGAGCAGAATCTTATAGTTTACGAGCCCATAAGCGCGAGCGCGAGAGATTTAGCTTGTCTCTTGCGCTCGCGTGCGCGTCAATATTTGAAATAACAAAGTTCTTAACCTGGACTATTATACACTTGGAATGACGGAGTTACTCTTTAACGAGAGAATAATGACGGAGAGGCTACATGTACTGGTGAAGATTAAAGACACAGATGAGAGGTTTGCACTGACTGGGGGCTGTATTTCCTGTTGTTTTTTAAAACTAAATATGGCATAAATGTCTGCTGTGTGTAGTTTTTCTGTAATTTGGTAACATCGGAGACTGTAAGATGCTGTATGTGATTTTATATGCTGCATTTATTTATTTGATATAATCGCTGACAGTAGGCTATGTCACATCATTGATCTAGTTATAATCAGATCATGTTCAGTCAGTAATAACCATTTATGCACCAGTGTTTATGTGTATAATAAAGCATCTGTTTTGTGAGAAGTGCTTCTCGTATGATTTGTGAACGACCTATAAAGCTTTACTGTAGACATTTCCTTGAGTAAAAAAGACGTCTGTCGTACACCATGCCCACCAAAAGAGTACCCTTTTGCAGTGGAAACGCAAGCCTGATAAAGGTGACCCGTACCGACCCGTACCATACCGTACTGTACCACTCAGTGGAAACGGGCCATAATGGGACCTCAAAGGTACTTTTTAAGTATTTTTGGGCACTAATATGCACCTTTGAGGTACCACTGTGGACTATTTGGGTACAAATATATACCTTTTGAAAAGGTACTGCCCCAGTGACAGCTCCTGTATCTTTATTTCTGAGAGTGTACTAGCACTTCCTTTAGTTACAAACCTAGTTTTCTCAGTAGGTCTCCCATCTAGAATCTGACCAGGCTAAGCTTCATTGGGCAACCAGATGAAGGCTAAAGAATAATATCGGTGTGGTAACTGATTTGCTCTACAAAACCTAGTGAGAATGCATAAAAGCTCTGATTGGACAGGCAAGTAAGTACCACCACCCATCTCCAGGAGAGGTCTGTGACATGCACTGTATATATCTCTTCCTTTCTAATGTCATGGTTACTTTGTGACCTCAAAAAGACGGAAGGATCTCAGCATAATGGTTTGTATCAAAATGACAACTCAATTTATCCACCTATTTGACTGCCACTGTCTTCACCTCTGCTGTCCCCTTCTATTCTTTATAAATCTTCAGACTGCGCACATCTCTCACCATTACACTGAGAAATGGACTCTGCTTCAGTCAACTCATTATTTTTCTGACTTCAGTGACACGTGCTGCAGTCCTTGTGTCCGTTTGATTATGATTCAGCCAGGTCGCATTATCCGCCAGGTCCGCCGGTCGCATTAAATGAGCTCATTTATTCGAGTTCAGCGCCAATTGGTCTCTCGGTAGCATTTGCTGGATCTCTTGCTTTTGAAAGGAGAGTTCACCCACAAATCCTGTTATTGCCATTCCATGCCTGTATGACTTTCTCTTGTTTGTGGAATACAAATGAAAAATATCAGTGGTTTTAGTCCCTACAGTGAAATATTGTTGTGTTTTGGAGCTAAATTTACTTTCATAATATGGTGAAACTGCTAAACTACAGTGTTAAAGAAGGGGTTCTCCTGAAAGCCGCCATTGTCAAGCGTAATATTCAAACCCTATTCCCTTCCCTCAGAAACAAACTGCTAATTAATTTGTTAATAAATGTTGAGCCTCAAATCCTGTCGACTGAGTTTGACAAGATTCCTTCAGTGCTTCATTCTTAATGACGATGTAAACAGGAAGTAGCAATTAATAGTTAATTAAATCCAATTCACCTGCAAGCATGACCTGTTTTGCACTTTGCAAATTATACCGCAATTATATACTAAGCATTAGGTGACCCCGAGTCTGCATGTACACGCTCACGTCTTTGACTGTGCTATGCTAACATTAGCCTTTGTATCGGTACTCAAAGTATTGATTGACAGAACACATGCGTAACCTTTACCAGAAACACCGTGTTTATCAGAAAATGCCCCAAGGTGAGGCCACTCCGGCGAGGCAACTGAGATTTCCGTCCTTGTTTATTAAGGGTTGGAATTCAAGAGCGTGCGCAGTTAGGCATGGCTGCCCTCTCTGCTCGTGTTTGCCGCAAGGCTGTCAGTCACCTGAGGAGTGTGAAGCCTCCGTGTTGTTCCCCACAACTGACTCATATCCCTTCTCTGTCATCTCATTAAGTACTAATTAAATGCATCTCATCTTCTGCCACTGTGAATGCGACGGCCTGTGCCATGGAAACAAGGATTATAAAAAAAAGGGGGGGAGATGCCGGCTTTGTACAAGAAAGAGGCTTGTTTGTTTACTTTGTTCAATAGGATGCCAATCTTTCATTGGTTCCCTGTGAAGATTGTTGATTGTAGGCATTCAGCCTCAAACCTCATCTGGTTCCATTAAAAACCTTTAACCTTATTCATTGCACAAAAGGTTCTTTATTGTGGTGACCTATGAGAACCATCATCAGAATATATAATTCAGATGCCACTTCTCAGACATTCCATGACGCATCAAATGCCATTAAACATGTTCCTGACCCAAGGAAAGCCAACATATACCAAAACAGGTGTAATAAGCTGATCTGGAAAAATGTGCTGATCGTGTCTGTCTTTGCAAATGTAAATTAGCTTGAAAAAGGTTTTGTTTACCTGAAGGTTCTCCAGCAAACCATCTATGGTTCTACTATGGTATGCATTTTAGTTCTGTCCCAGAAGAAGCTTATTAATGTATTAGTCAATTAAAGTTGGAGCTAAACTCTAAAACTCTAAAATTGTTCTTACGCTCACTTCACATTGACCAACATATACAGTCACCAGTTTAATAGTATGTAATTTCTCAGATATTCCATGACCTAACAAACACTATTAAACATCTTCAACCTGCAAAACAAGTCAGTTATTGGCATCAGACACCAACAGGGGCATTCAAAAAGAGCTTATGAATTATCCAGTGCCACTGGTCATGGTTTGACCTTGACAAAGCAATGATTCTTTAAAAACTGTACTCTGAGGATTCTTTAAGTAATCAAAAAGGGTTCCTCTATGGCAGGGGTTCCCTGAGTTCTTTGGCCCTCAGAGTCCGTTTTAACTCTACCTTTAATCAAACATCCCTGAAGAAGCTAATCTCAACTCCTTCAAGATTACTCGAAACTTAAAGGCATGGAAATTTAATTGCACCTATAGGAAAGTGGATCTTGTGGATGAAAGTTGAGAAATCGTTCCACAGTATAACATCGCTGCCAATCGCTTTCAGTTGGAACTTTTATTTTTAAGTGTGCCCAGTGTAGTATCTCTTGAATTCTAAAACATTCCATCAGTATTTCATCAGAAGCAGCCAATAACGTCAGATTTGCTCCTGAGAGAAAGTTGGAGTGGGGGGCCTTATCCTACAATACCTCTCTGGTCTGCTAGCAGAGATAGTGTGGCACTGGAGGAGAAAGATTCAAACGAGACGTTCTATTCTACCTGCTTCCAGCCCAAAAAACAGCTGTGGTAGTGGATTGCACCACCAGTCTGGCTTTGGACACATTGGAAGACTGTATTTCTCCTGACCCAAATGTCCATTGTCTGGGGCACTGCCAGGCCAGACAGCTCATTGTTTTGAGAGATACGAGTGAGTCGGAGCCAGGCTGTATGTGGCTGTGCTTTACTTAAGCTTATGTAGCTCAAAATCCCAATTCAGTATCAAATCAAATGTGCAGATGCGAAAATGAAGAAAATAGAGATCTGAATATGCATTATCTTGACATATCTGTGATTTGTTAAAAGTAAATTATCCCTTATAATAAACAAAACAACATATGTATTTCAAAATATAAACAAAATGGACAAAAATAAATAAACAAATACATTAAATAAATCTTTTTTAACCCTCCATACAGTATAGATATTTCTTTACCCTAAATATTTATTTAGATAAATTTTGATTGAAATTAAATACATTTTTTATTACAAACATACATTTCATTCAACAACACAGATACATTTCATTAAAACACATTTGTCCAGGAAGCTGCTATGTTTTTACCATATGGGAACAGAAAATCTACACAGTTTAGATTTTTGAGCTCATTATGACACTTTTTATGACCAAATATCACCAATTCTAGAGTTCTGCCTTGCTGATTATTGATTATAAAGCATATTTGGCATGCTGTCCCGGGAGAGAGCCCTGAGCTCATGGGATCCTCGAGCCCAGGGATCCCCCCCGTTGCAGGGCGAGAGGGGAGTCCGAGTTCAGGTAGGTCTCGAGAACTCCCCCACTTGGAAAATATAGATTATGAATGGCTCTGGAGAGTGTATGCTAAATTCTAAGATTATCTATGATGTCGATTTAGTTTGTCAATCTACTTATGTTATGTGTTTTTGGTCTGTGGGAGGAAACCGGAGTGCCCGGGGAAAACCCACGCAAACACGGGGAGTACATGCAAACTCCACACAGAAATGCCGACTTGGCCAGGTAAGATCTGAGCCAGTGACATTCTTGCTGTGAGGCAATGGTGCTAACCATTGGGCCTCCGTGCTGCCCTTATAAGGAAAGGGGAAGAGTAGGGGTTGAAGGGGGTATTCTTCAAGACGAAGATGGCTAAGGTAAGATGCTCTGGTTATTTATAGTGATTTGGGAATCGTCTAATTGGTAAATCATGCATTAGCTAATGATGACCAGCTGCTATCAATCATAAGCGCGTGCTCCTCTCGAAATTAGTTTATAAATAAACTTCACTTATGACACTATTCAGTGAACTTCAGATTTCTGAAATGATTTCCTATGTTTAAACCCCTTCTCTTTCTTACATTTGACCAAAAATGCTCTGGTTTTATGGGGGCATGTGTAAGTAAACAATGGCAAGATATTCAATTATCACTGAACTATTCTTGCTTACAACAGCTATCACTGCTGGTGTTATATACACTGTAATCCTTGTTTTTCCCAGATCACTGTTCATATACAATGTTCTGAGCTGTCAAATGTTCCCAATGGACCAACAGAGAAGGGCAAGTGAAACCGGGCACCGCTGGCATTTTACCAGCTACTTATAGTCAATTTCTTTCTGAGCTTCTCCTTTGACATGCACACACACACACACACACAATCCCCATTAGCCTGTGGCTAAGTGCTAGCCTACTCATGCTAACGGTTCATTATTAGAACATCCTTGTGGGTCTGTGTGTGCGATTCAATTCGTTCTCACCACAGTGCTCAAATTCTGTCAGCACATGTCTCGTATGAGCAACTGTTTTCCGTTTCTGCTTCTTGTAGCGCCAATTATCCTCTAATTATAAATTTCCGATGTCAAAAACACCATTGTAAACCGCAGCCCTCTGTTTCACAGCTCTGAGCACTGACAACACTAATTGATGCCCCTTTCCCAAGACCCAACGGAATATTCGCAATCTCACACTCTTTGCGCTTGGAACACACTGAATGGATTATTCCTGAAGAGTCATAAATCTTTCGTTGTGAAGTGCGAATCTGAGACAAGCACCGGTCAGAGTTCATTAAGGAGACAATTAACACACAGACCTGAGGGCTAACGTTCATCAAACCCTTGACAAACATATCTCTTTTTTTGTATATGTGCTTGTGACACCTAGGCGGAGTATCATAAGGCACCTCTAGGGGCGCTGATATACATTTGGACTGATTAATTGTTCCCTACTGAGTGAAGAAGAAGATTTGTCTTTAGTGTCCCGGTGTCCCGGTCCTTGAAGGCCAGGGGAAGGACAACGGTGTCACAGGCACCTTCAGGCCTCTGCGGCATTGTGGGAAGAGATTTGCAATGCATCATGGATGTGACTGCAGTGGTAATGACCTAAGGTGGTAGGGTAGTCGTCTCATGAGAATAGTCTACATGATATGGGTTCTATATAAAACCTGTTTCGGTTGTAAAAATACTGTATCTAACAGCTGATATTATTTGGCTTTGATTGAACGGATAGAACTTCACCTTGACTTTTGGAGTTTGACCGATGGTTAGTGTAATACTTTACTATGGCCCTTTGTGTAGCAACAACATGTCTTTGCTACTTCCATGCTACTGAAAAGAGTCTTTGTTGTGGAAGAATTCCTAAGAATACAGAAGTCCTTTCAATTTAATGCTTACATTTTCTTGGAAGGGGCGTTTAAGAGATAACGGTTACTGAGAATTAGAGTGTTTGATATGTTAGCATAAAGCCAGTCGTGTTTTACATTTATATACAGTACTGTGCAATAGTCCTAAGCACTATACCAGCTTTGTTGGCCTAAGACTTTGGCACAATATATATTGAATCAATCTCTTTATTAAAAACAACGTATAGGAAATATGTACAAACACAACAACAGCACAATGTTGCTCTTCAAGCAAAAGTCTGTGTTGAATGTGGCTTCCCTTGGTAACAAGCACATCTTGAACGGTTTTGTTGTAATTGTCCTGACATTTTCTGAAATAATGTGCTGCGTAATATCAAGCGTCTTCTAGCACTTTCCAGAGTTGTTTATGTTTAGAGTGTCTTATCTGTATTTTCCTGTCCAGGTGATCTCATACAGCCTCTATAATATTCAGGTCTGGACCCTGTGGAGACCATTACATGACTGTCTGTGTTTCATCAGCTGTTTTTTTTTTTCTCCAAACAGTATTTTACTGCAATTAGTAGATCATTATAATGCTGAAAATGAAAACTATTAGTTTGTAATTTGAGATGTAAGACCGCACAGAAAGCGGCCACATAGAGAGAGACTGCAGCACGTGTGAAGATTGTGGATGTTTACACCGGTTTGACTGATAAATATGAATTTGTTGCTAAATTGTTAGCAGTGCCAACAGCATTTCCCATAGTTTACATCCTTGTTCACATCATTGCTACAATTTAAAGTTAACGCTAGAAACAATTTCAACAAATAAAAACACTTACAGGTTGTGGCTGACAATCCACAGCTTCATCGAGTTTTTAGCTGAATCCAGCGTGGTGAATGCCAAATTTGTTCGCTGTAGGCTTTGCTAAGCTAGCTTGCATTGAACTTTGAGTGTCTTACATTCAGAGATGTTGTTGATGTTTATGCTCACACAGCTACATTACACATCAACTAAAGTTTAAAATATGATATCGTAATGGTCCACCCCTTTAATTCAATGTTTGTAATGTTGTAAGTCTCTTCATAGCACATATGAAGAGTGCCTTAATAAAAAACTCTCTATCCAGAAAATAAATTAGAAACTTTGTTTGTGGCTTAAACTTTCCCTCAACACAGCACAAAAAGGCAGAAAATGTTATTCTTAAATTCTAAACCCTCAAAGAGCGATTCGCCGCGTGTGTATCTCCATTTAACTTTATGTCGGCTATTTATTTATTTATCTTTTAATTTATTTTTATTGCCGAGCTTTAAGGCTGGGTGAATTAGCATTTAAAGCAGGCTTACAGTATCTGGGACAGTGCAAAAAGCCATGAATAACTGACAGCTGTAGAAAGTAGACAAGCGTGGAGGATGAGGCAGCTGTAGAAACCAGTCTGAACAAAGCAAACGGAGTGATACATTGCTGACAGAGGGGATTTGAATATCCATGTGTGGGAAGGAGGGCCGGCTTTGCCTTGGAGAAGAAACTCTGACCTTGACGATGCATTTGATGAATGTGTATTGGTCTAATAGTCACAGTGAAGCCAGTGAAATATTCATACGGACTTATTTATTTTTGATGGGACTCTTTGGTGCAGGTGGGGGTTTGTTTGTGCATGTCTGAAGCTCATTTCCAAGCGACTCTGTTTGTGTATAAAAGTAAATGTAAGTTATCCTTCAAAACCAGACCTGCGTGAGCGCAAAATACGAGTTTTCATGAAAAAAATAAATAAAAAACACATCTAGGACTCTGCACAATATTGGAAAAACTGACATTGCGATATTTTGTTTTTCTTTCATATACAGTACACTGCAATATGAAAAAAATAAAGGAAAAACAGAAATTTTCTGGAAATTTTTTTTAATGTATGTGAATTAGGGATGCAACGATTATAGATTTTGGTTGCAAGATTATAGTCTGAGGAATAATCACGGTTTCACGGTTATCACGATTATTATGCATTCATTCATTTTAAAACACTAGTAGTTTAGAAAATCACATGAAAGCTCCTTATATTTTCAAGTGTTATTTATTGCTGCTCAGTAACTAAGTAATACAGCACAAAATAATAATAATAAAACAAACAATAGTCCATTTCCCTTAGATTTAAAAAAAGTGGAAAAAAGTTTTTGCCGTTAAAAGAAATAATTTTACACAAAATAACGACAGATCAATGAATAAATAAGTAAATAAAAAAAAGATAATAATAAAAAATATTGTTTATTTATTGTAAATCTATAAAAGCGGGTGTTACGGTGGCGCAGTGAGTAGCACAATCACTTCACAGCAAGAAGGTCGCTGGTTCGAGCCTCGGCTGGGTCAGTTGGCATTCCTGTGTGGAGTTTGCACGTTCTCCCCGAGTTTGTGTGGGTTTTCTCCACAAGTCCAAAGAAATGCGGTATAGGTGAATTGGGTACAGGTGAATCCACACTGAGTTCGATTTGTATTACTTAATCAAAACGTCTCTAAAAACAATTTCTACACATGTATAAAACTGCAGAAAAAAATACCATAAAATAACTGATGCAATTATTTTATGACGGATTTATGATGTTTATTTTATAACCCGCTGAATGCCAATTTACCCAATTATATTTCGGAACACTGGGTTGCTTTGGTGGAACCTGGGTATTTCATGTTTTCACTCAGGTATTTTCATGACCAAAATGCGACCTACAGTGGATAGTAACAAACTCCAAAATGAGACACAGATTCAGAGTTCCACATTAGGTGGTTATTAATTAGCAAATAATATACATAGTACATAACATAAATGTTAGGTTGTCTTAACAACATGCTATGTAATGAGATTTGTAGTGATAAGCAATTTGGTTGTTTGCACCAGACGAAACACAACAGAAATTTAAATACAGCCGTTCAGAAGCACAGAATAGTGCACTTACTGCACTCCAACGAAATGGTAAAGTTAATACATATTAAACCTCTATAACATTAATAACTGTACACTCTGAATCACTGATTTGTGTTGGCTTGCACTGAGTCACAGTTCTAAAGTTCAATTTCAAACGGTTTGTTTTATTTTCAAGATCTGAGGTGAACCATTTGCTGCCGCTTTCAGTATGGCAATAAATGTTATGTAAAATGGCATTCAAACTCACATTGTTAGCATTTAACACTGAACAAAGTACACAAGGTTTACCTGAGGCGATCATTGTCAGTTTTCTGTTGTTCAGCTGAAAGTAATAGAATTATTCTAAAGTAAAAAAGGTGTTGGTTAGAGCAAAAACTCCTTTTAATATGAAACATATTCCTTCTATCATGTGCCATGGCTTTTAGTTAGAACACGACTTAAATCAGCATTTAGGCTCGACAGTGCAATACCTAGTTCAACCACTGGGTGTCAAACTTACATACTGCACCTTTAACATGTGAGTATCAGTGTGGAATGAACTTTACTCATATCATAGATCTCCTTTTTTATGACCTAGGTTTATTTGAGGTTGCAAAAAAGCATCACGGTCACCCAAGAACTCCACACCGGCAATTACTGTCTCGCAGGTCTCTAGTATAAAAGATGTTTTCTCATCAGATCTGCCTAGATCGTCTAGCATCCGCGGTGTCCCACTGATAACACATTCGTCCTGGGGGAGTGACACCTGTTGTCTGTTGTTTACAGGTAGAAAAGGCTTTCCAGTGGTCCGCTGGCTGGCTGAGGGAAGCTCGGGGCTTGCCCTGGGCCTTCGGTTCCCCCTTCATGCATAGTTACCTTACCCGCGACTGCAGGCTATGTATCTAATTGCCGTTTTATGGCCGTTTAGCCCTTGCCTTCCCCGTGACTCCTTCGGTGTGTATTATTGATGAGGTGCTGCCATCCCAGAGCAGCTCACCAAATGCTTTCGGGCATCGAGAGTGCAGCTTTCTGTCACTTCATTGTAAGGCTTATACGTATATGCCAATGGCCGTTCACGGGACGCGTGAATGTCATGAATATCGCGGCTAATTAGACACAGCTGTGCCGCAGCGATATGCGCATGTGGAGAAATGAGGTAAAATAATGTGGCTTCTTTTTTCCCCATTGTGTCTGCTCCCTTTTTCCAGCCTCACAAAGATGGCACTCAGTTTTAATTGAGGTGTTAATCAGAGATTTGGAATTTAATTACTGAGGTTTGTGCGGTGGGACGTATATAGTCGGTTATTTCTTTATGTTTCTCACTCCGTTTAGTCACAGGAGTTTTGAGGGAATGTGAAGCGAACCGTTTAGTGAGTGAATAGGTGGTTTTAAAGGCTTTAGCATTGTTAAAAGTTGAAAATGTCCAGTTTATGACTTTCTCTCTCTTTCTACTAGATTAATTTGGGTGCTATGGCAAGCTATTTATGAGCAGCTAGGTGTTAGCATTGCTTGTTTTTAGTCATGAAGATTTTTACTTTTGTTTTTTGAAGTTATAGGCAGTTATGTTGTTGACAATTTGATTAGCCTACAACTTATTAACACACATTTATCCCAAGTTAGGATATGGCTAGATTGAATAAACTGTTTATATATATATACATACATATAACAGGTAAGAGGTTGCTTGCCTGTTTTGTCTTATATAATGTAGAACGTTGATGGTATATTTATAAGCAGCTTGATGTTTGCATCAATAGTTTTAAGTCTTGTGGCTTGTATTTACTTGCTAATAATTAGTGCTTTGTTAAAAGTAGAAAATTTTGTTGAAATTTGTTTATTGCTCAGTAATGTTAGCGATGGCTTGATTGTAACAGCTTCATATTTATCTCTTTTTTTACAGATTAACTTGTAATACTTGAGTTCTTAGCTATTAGCACTGCTAATTTTTAGTTATGTCTTTTCAGGAGTAAATTGTTCTGAAATTGTAGCACATATTTTGATAAAGTAGTAAAAAAAATTTTTATTGCTAAATTAGCGGCGGCTAGATTGGAACATCCTTACATTTAACTTTTTTTGACACATGTCAGCTGAGCATTCTGAACTGTTCGATGTTAGCATCACTAAATGTAGCAATTCTTGGGTGATTTTTTTTATTAAGTTATAGAAGAAGTATTTTGGTAAAAGTAGTAAACATTTGCATTAGCTTATTGCTAAGTATTATTAGCAATGTCTAGATTGAAACAAATAGTTATGTTTATCTTTTTTTTTTCAACAAAATAACTCATAACAGAGTCAAAGCCTGAGTGTTCAGAACTGTTTCGTGTTATCATTGCACATTTTTAATCATGTCAGCTTTGCAGTAGTGAATCCGTGTTATTTATTTATACTGTAGGTAGTTGTATAGCTTTTCCACATTTAGCTTAGCAAAATCTTATTCATGCTAACTGTTATTGATTCGTTTATTCTTTGTTTTGCCCTAGAGGCACTGTAGACATTGTCTATTTAACATTTTAATTGATTTGCTATCATGTTAAACATCACATTGACTTCCCAGCCATACTCTCAGAAGATATCCGTTTCCATCTTTAATCGCTAACTCAACCTTCGTGTTTAGGTTTGCGCGTCACGTTTGATGTATGATCTGATTATTTATTTCTTTATTGCCTTTTCTCCAAATCCAATTTTAGCTGACATTTCTTCTGACTGTAACGAAGTATGACCTTTGTAAAAGGACACTTCCTGTACGCGGACAGCAGTTTGGGCAGCTCCGCTACCCTGTAGACGAGTAAGCGCCCTTCGGCTTTCATCTATTTATGCTGCTTCATGGGAAAAAAGGCCTTCGTTTTGAAGCTCTGCGCACTTCTGTTGACGTGTTTGTCGTCATCGCTTTCACCAAAGCTGACCGTCACACATCTGAGACGCGTGTGCTTGGCGAGTGCAATGTCTGGTTAGCAGCTAATGAAGCTTTCAGAGGGACTCAATAATTCCTCTCTCTCTATGCTAATGCGGGTGAATGATCTGCCTCAATAAGGCCCTTAACCCTCCTTTCCACGTCCCACACGCGCCCGACTCCCAATGGATGTCACGGTAATGACCTTATTGGTATGCAAGGACACATAGCATCTTTACATGCACATCAAGCACATGTAGGCGTGCTAACGGACGTGTAAACATACACGCTAACAGCCGTTCTCCTGCTAACAGGAAATGTTTAAAGCCACTCCTGCTCTCGCTCGGCAATCGCGCTCATGCCTCGGTCTTCTCCAAAAGGCATTACCGTAATTGATAGTCAGCGACAATCTGAAAGGGTTTATTTGGGAGCTAAACTCCCTCAAGGGAGAACGGCGGTTCGCATGCGCCTTTGTTTATTGTGCTCTATTTTCAAACTAACGGCGTGTGTGATTATTTTTTTCCTTGCTTTGGAAATCTAATGTCGGATTCTCTCTGAATTACAATTTGTGAGAATGCAACACAAAAAAGGTGAATGAATAAGTGGAGCTCTTACATGAGTGGTGTACACAATGTGTCTGGAGTGAATTTTATTTGTTTATTTGGTCAGAGAAAGTGGCTGCTTAACCTTCGAATAATTTTGGCTGTCTAAATAGTGCATTAGATACTTAATATTTGATGCTTGGCCAAGCTATTTTTCTGTATTATTTTCAGTTTTATATTAACAGAAGTCCTGTTAATATACTATATATTTTTAAATTTCTATGGCTTTATTTTTTTCTATTCTATTCTATTCTATTCTATTCTATTCTATTCTATTCTATTCTATTCTATTCTATTCTATTCT
>CAIGQQ010030754.1:306689-320219 GCA_903798035.1 Danio albolineatus | reverse complement strand
CTATTCTATTCTATTCTATTCTATTCTATTCTATTCTATTCTATTCTCACTTTCAGCGTTTACTACTACTACAGGGTACATGTATATATGATACCCTCACAAAAAAAAAAAAAAAAAACTACTTTTTTGTGGGGGGTGGGGTGTTTGGAACAACTTAATTGTTCTATGTTCATTCCACTTAAATTTGTAAAAACTAATAAGTTAACTTAATTCCTACATGTTGTCTTAACACAAACCAATTGTGTGCAACCCAGCATTTGTTTACAGTGTAAGTTATGACAAGATTCGTTTTTGCTAATTTTAACTTATTAAACCGTGATGGTCATGTTTGCGTCTAACTTTATTTTTTGAGGCAAAAGGTTAATTTGATTCAACTTGAAAATAAGGCAACATTTTTATAATTAATTTAATTAATTTGCTACACTGTAAAACCCAACAGTCAACTTTATCAAATAAAATGAGTGTAGTCAACTCAAATATTACTGAAAGCTAAATCTACTCATATGAAAGCAGTTTTGAACTCAGTGTTGATGGTAATGAGTTAATTAAATACTTCATTACTTCAACTTAAATGGAGTAAGTTCACAGTACTCGTATAGATTAGTTTTTTTTTAACTCAAATGGTTTGTTGCAATCGGTTTCCTCAAACGGTTTGAGTTGCCTTAACTTATTGGGTTTTACAGTCTTCAGTTGGTTTGAGTTCTCTTCATTTATTGGGTTTTCCTGTGTTCAAATTGCTTCATTTTCTCAAATGGATTAAGTTTACAGTACTCATTAGGATTAGTTTTTTATCTTAAATGGTTTGTTGCAATCGGTTTCCTCAAACAGTTTGTTACCTTAACTTATTATTTTTACAGTGTACTACTACTATTAATAAGTATTGTCTTTGATAAGCCAAAGAGATCCCATGTAACACCTCTTTTTTCTCTTTGCATTGGTTACCAGTTGAAGCTCAGATCAAGTTCAAATCACTTATGCTTGCTTACGAGATTTCACTTCACAAGTACTTCAACCTCTTATGTCCACCTGTTCCTGAAGGTCTACATCCCCTCTAGGAGCCTCCGTTCAGGGTGGAAGCACAGCATTTTGGTGGCTTCGCAGAAAGGTTAAGTCACTTTCCAAAACTTTATCATTTAGAGTTCCTCGCTGGTGGAATGATCTTCCCGTTCCCACTCGGACTGCAGATACAGTAGTATCCTTCAAACGAACTACAAACCCGTCTCCTCTGAGAACACCTGAACCCCAGTGAATAATATCAAAACCACCTATAAGAAGCACTAAATTAGCACGAAAGCACTAAATTATTTGTAAAGCACTTTAGCACTAAATTATTTGAGCCCAAACACGTTGATTTGAATAACTAGCACTTCTTGTATGTATTGCCTCTTCTTGTTGAATCACTGAATACCTCCTCAACTGTATAATGCTGTGTTCACACCAGACATGGCATGTGTGAATAAACCACACGTATTTAGACATGTGAACGCTAAGTTTACTGGCATCATATGCGCATCAAGTTCACTTCCTTAACACATTAAATTCACTTCACAGTAGACACAAATTTGCGTCATGGGCAGGGCTTCTGTCTGCCCGGTGACTCTAGCTTCATTGCTAAATGGCTAACATGGATTTAATTGAGAGAGTAGTTGTTCTTTGTGTGCTTAGGAAGGCAAAAAAGCAACGTAGATTCGTTTGGCGCAATGTCTACAAGATCCTTTCAGAGGTGCACCCAGCTCTGTGAGTTCTTAAACTCCTCCAGGAACTATACCTGGATGATGGAGCTTTCAGTAGTGCTTCCGACTGAGCCAAACCTAGTTTGATGAACTGTAGTCCAGTGTCAGCAGGAGGATTTCCCTCGGGACACCAACAACAGGTGCTATGTCATAATCAGACCCATACTAGAGCAAGCTCCTGATTGGTAACCGTGGCACGAATCTCCACTGAAGTTCAGATTTTCGAACTAGAGCAAATTGCAAGATTCGTGCAAGAACGTGCAAAATGCTCAAATGGCATTGCTTCATTCACATGATGTGTGCAAATCATTACCTCTTTGAACGAAAGTATTGACTAGATTAACGCACCAAAAAGTTTCTTCAAAAACCGCAAACGCGCAGGGCAAATTTCATTACTTTATTGCTTCATTCATACAAATCACGTCATTTGCGCTGCCTCATTGGCACGAATAGCACCGCAGGATGTCTATTCACATCTTTGGGATGACTTAATATGTAAATCACTCGCGCTTGACGCTTCATCCGCTTCATCTTCTGGTGTGAACGCACCCTAAGACGCTTTGGACAAAAGCCTCTGCTATATGACTAAATGTAAATGTAATATTAATAATGATTAAGTATTAAATAATAAATGTATTTAAATTTATTTAGACTCATTTTTTGTTTGCCAATCAATCAATAATTACAAAAATTTAATCAATTACATCAACTCTCTCTCTCCTCACCTTTAAAATGAAAAAAAAAAATGCTAAATCAATCTTAGAACTCTCTTAGCAAGTGAAATGCTTACAGTTTTTTTTTTTAAATCAACTTTTAGAATCTTCCGTTGCTCATAATCCAGTCTGCAGAAGTATTAAAAGTCTGTATTTTTATCCCTTGCAGATGTGTTATTATTGACTGAGGATCTATTGGCAATCGAGTCTTGATGGATGGTTGTTTAGTGGTGCTGGTCCTCCAGACCCTTTCCATCAAAGCCCACTGTCCAGCTGAACTCTTCTATTGTGTGCAGAGAATAATAATCTCCTCTGCCAAATACGGAGCCCTTGTGTGTCCCCATAGAGGCCACCTTAATAATCTCATTATCAATTAAATGAGGTGATTAGAATGCCGAGGGCAAGCGGAGCACGAGTGGGCGCCTTACCTTCAATAGAGGAACCAAAGGTTATTTTGTTTGTCGATTTATACATTTTTTATCAGTCCTTTTTTTTCCTGCAGTGGGTGTCAGGATGGTCTCTTCGTGACTGGTTTGCTGTTTCCCATCCTGCGACATAGGAAACATGGAGAAAAGAAAGTGTGAGGATTCACAGGCTGAAGTTGCTATGGCAACAAGTCAGAGCAGCAAGCACGTTTTTATTTTATTTATTTATTTATTTTGCTGGTGGAAATTCCTTGTGCCACACTAGGGACCGGCTAAGCAGATTCAGATTAGGTAACATTAGCATGTTGAAGCAACTTTTGTCTTCAAAAATAGGCAACAAGTGGGTGTCTCCATTTCACTCTGTTCTTTTCGAGAGCTCATTGTTTTCAGTGGCACTTACAAATTTCTTCTGTGATGTACCAAAAGGGCCCTTTATGATTAATTTTTTTCTATTATGGCTTTTTTTAAGCTGCAAAACTTATGCATGCTGATGTTCTTCAGTTTGTGACTCACTGATTCAAATAACAACTCACTTATTCGAGAGAGTCTTTAGGGTATTATTAATTAATTCAAATCTGGTCTGCTCAGAGCAAGTCTCAAGGTAATGACTCACTGATTCAGATGATCTTGTCACTGTGAATGTTAATTTCATGACTCACCCATTCGAAGAGGTTTCAGAATGATGACTATCTGATTCAAATTATCCAGTCAAAACAAGTCTGCAGTTTATGACTCACTGATTCAAATGATCTTCGATGACAACGAATCTCAAGTAAATGTTGTGGTCTGAGCAAGTCTTAAGTTAACAGCTCACTGATTCAAATGATCTTGTCACAGTGAATGTTAAGTTCATGACTCAGTCATTTGAAAGATATTTATAAAAATGAACATTCTCTGATTCAAATGATCTTATACTGGCGAAGTTAAATACTCACTTATTCAAATGACTTTCCTAAAGGAAGTTTCAGAATGACGATTATTTGATTCAAATGATTCAGTCAGAGCAAGTCTCTAGTTTACGACTGACTGATTCAAATGATCTGGTCGGCCCAAGTCTCAAGTTGACAGCTCACTGATTCAAATGATCTTGTGACAACAAATCTCAAGTTAACGACTCACTTATTCAAATTGTCTTATCAAAGGAAGGTTAAGAATGCTAAATATCTGATTCAAATGATTCAAGTGATCTTGTCACAATGAATCTTTAGTTAATGACTCACTTGTTCAAATTATCTTATGAAAGGAAGGTGCAGAATGCCGATTGTCTGACTCAGATGATCCAGTCAGAGTGAGCCTCTAATTTATAACTGACTGATTCGATTGATGTGGTCAGAGCAAGTCTGAAGTTAACAATTTACTGATTTAAATGATCTTGTCAAGATTAATCTTAAGTTAATGACTCACTGATTCAAACATATCAAATTAAGTTTTAGAATGATGATTATCTGATTCAAATGATTCAGCCAGAGCGAGTATCCTGTTTACAACTGACTAATTCAAATGATCTGGTCAGAACAAGTCTCAAGTTAACCACTCACTGATTCAAATGATCTTGTCTCAGTGAATCTTTAGTTAAGATAATTTGAATAAATGAGTCTATATCAAAGGAAGGTTCAGAATGCCGATTATCTGATTCAGATGATCCAGTCAGAGCGAGCCTCTTATTTATCACTGACTGATCCGATTGATGTGGTCAGAGCAGGTCTGAAGTTAACAACTTACTGATTCAAATGATCTTGTCAAGATAAATCTTAAGTCAATGACTCACTGATTCAAACAAACATATCAAATAAAGTTTTAGAATGATGCTTATCTGATTCAAATGATTCAGCCAGAGCGAGAATCCTGTTTACAGCTGACTGATTCAAATGATCTGGTCAGAACAATTCTCAAGCTAACCACTCACTGATTCAAATAATCTTGTCTCAGTGAATCTTTAGTTAGAGACTCAATTATTCAAATTATCTTATCAAAGGAAGGTGTAGAATGCCGATTATCTGATTCAGATGATCCAGTCAGGGCGAGCCTCTAATTTATAACTGACTGATCCGATTGATGTGGTCAGAGCAAGTCTAACCAACTCACTAATTCAAATGATTTTGTCATGATGAATCTTAAGTTAATGACTCACTGATTCGAACAAACATATCAAACCAAGTTTTAGAATGATGAGTATCTGATTCAAATGATTCAGCCAGAGCGAGTATCCTGTTTACAACTGACTGATTCAAATGATCTGGTCTGAACAAGTCTCAAGAAAACAACTCACTGATTCAAATAATCTTGTCTCAGTGAATCTTTAGTTAACGACTCGTTCAAATTATCTTATCAAAGGAAAGTTCAGAATGTCGATTATCTGATTCAGATGATCCAGTCAGGGCGAGCCTCTTATTTATAACTCACTGATCCGATTGATATGGTCAGAGCAAGTCTGAAGTTTACAACTCACTAATTCAAATGATCTTGTCAAGATGAATCTTAAGTTAATGACTCACTGGTTCAAACGAACATATCAAATGAAGTTTTAGGATGATTATCTGATTCAAATTATCCAGTCAATGTTACTCTTCAGTTTATGACTGACTGATTCAAATGATGTGGTCAGAGCAAGTCTCAAGTTAACAACTCACTGATTCAAATGATCTTTTCACAGTGAATCTTAAGTTAACGGCTCACTCCTTCAGATGATCTTTACAAAGGAAGTTTCAGAATGCAATTATCTTATTCAACTGATCCAGTCAAATGAGTCTTCAGTTTATCTCTGACTGATTCAAATGATCTTGTCAAAAAGTTATCTAAGGTATTAATTCCCTGATTCAATTGATCCATTCAAATGGCTCCAGTTAACGACTCACTGATTCAAATGAGCAAGTCAAAGTTTATGAATCACTTATTCAAGTGGTACATTTTGAGTGAGGCTTCAGTTAGTGATTCATTGAATTAGATGATTTGGTTTGAATGCGTCTTCAGTTAACTAATCACTGATTCAAATTATTTAATGTGAGGATTTTACTATGGATGGACTATGGAGATTCATGATAAGTGAGTGTTTTCTCATTGTTTTAGCAACATTTATTAATTTAATGTATCAAAGCGGCTCTTTATGATCAGTTTTTGTTTCTTATCACCTCTCTGTTGGGTAAAAAAGATGCATGGTGTTTCCAAACAAGTTATATCTGCACTGAAGTACATCTGCTATTTAGTACGCACCTACAGTCTAATCACATTATATTGGGGTTTCGTCCTTCAACGTTGATTGAAATTTTAAGATGACATTGTGGTTATGATGTTACGAGCGCATTAACATATGAACATCCACATTTGCATTTTCGATTTCCCAGTGCTCCTGCAACGCCATAAGGTTGGGCGATCACAACAGAGGTCGCTTTTACTGTACACCATACTGAAAGATACATTTGTATTTGTTTTGTTTTAAACTTGTTGTCTTGTTGCATGAAGAAACTTTGTATTACTCTATTTCTGTCAAGTCCAGTGGGAACACTTCACCTGAAGAATCAAAAGAATCAGTAGTATTCTAGTATGAAAAACAGTTTGCACACAAACACAGACACAAAACTGTTTGGATAACACTTTAGTTTAGCTCACAATTCATGGTATTAGCAAACCATCAAAGTAGGATTAGGGATGCATAGTAAGATAATACTTTATATTAATGAATTCTAATGAGGACTTCTAGAGGTTCCCATAACCCTGGACCAGGCCGTATCCTGAGCAGATGCTGTGGCGGTCATTGAGTGGAGAGCATGAAATTGATTCCTGAAAGACGCACAATACATGTCATTAACTACTGGCTTTTTACCTGCCTATTTTTAAGATATTACCTGGCCATTTAGTAGGGGTGGGTATAGTTTAGGGTTATTTCGAGAGCGGTGCTAAATTGATACTTTTAAAACGGTACCGGTGCCAAAACGGTGCCCGAACCCATACTTTTGTGCCACAAGATTATGGTGGATGACTCTAGAAAAAAACTTTTCATTTGACAATTTTTTTTTAAATCATTTTAATTGAACAATATAAAGTTTAAAGTGTACATCAGTTCATATCTTATATATTTAAATTGCATTTATACATTTCTTTTGATCATTTGTTTGTTGACAAATGCGTAAATGCAAGCATTGTGCAATTAACATTACATTGGCTTACTTCTAACCTCTCATCAAAATCAGGGAACTCCTTTTTTCTGTGGTTGGGGTTTGAGTCGTCACTGAAAGTGCCAGATAATGTCAAACACAAGCTCTCAAAGACCTGCCTATAAGTTGATTCCATGTGCCCTCAACTCTTTCGTTAAGTTTGGCGTGTTTCCCTCCCTTACACGCAACTTTTGTGAAGCATCTGCTGCACGTTGCTGTGTCAGAATTTTTGCTTTTGTAAAGTTGTACAGGCAAAACTCTGCATTGAGGCTGATGCGGCTCAGTTTCCATTGTTCTACATGCATTTGTCCTATTTAGCTGTAATGATCTTTTGTTTTGCTGTCAGTAGGATGTGAAAAAAAAGCAAAAATCAGGTGAAGAAGCAGGTCAGGGACGAGCAGCCAGCAGGCTTCAGTCCCATGGGCCGCACTGGGGCGAAGGGATGTATCTGGGTGCATTGATTATCTGTCAGAAGCTCCTGATAGGATCTGAGCGGGCCACTGTTGGGGGTATTAAGTGATCTGAAGTATTCAATAAATATTGATAATGAAGGCCCGTTAGTGAGGCTCCAGGGTTTTGGTTTCAGCCCCAAGAGGAGCATTTGCTTGCTGCCGTCCCACAAGACAAAGTGTGGTTGTTCAAATGCTATGAGGTCGAATGGGAGAAGATCTAAGAGGATTTATTTCTCCAAACATCCTCCTGCGAATGCTCGAACCAGTGATATGTACATAATACCTTTAACTTTAAAAATCTTTGGTAACACCTTTGAATAGCGATCCATTAGTTAATGCTACTTAATGTGTTTACTAACGTTAACTAAGTAGGAATAGTCTTTTAAAACATTTAGTAATTATAGTTGATTGCTGTGCTTGTTAACATTAGTTAATGCACAGTGAGTCAACATGATCTAACATTATTTAACCTAAATAACATTAACAAAGAGGAATAAATACAGTAATAAATGTATTATTTACTGTTTATGTTAGTAATTACATACAAAGTGTTACCAAAAAACAACCAAAAAGGGCACTATTTTTGATGTACCCATGCATACAAATATTTACAGATTTCAACTTTACTGAACAATGGAGAAACAAAAGGATCAACAAAGTGTCTTCCTTTACCAGTAAATTATGATTATGGGCCAGTTATTAATGAAAACTTAATGAAAATAATGAAATAATGAAAACTTTTTATATTTGACCTCTCAAGACATGTCAGTGGATCCGCCATTTTGGAAAAGTCAATATGTCAATGCACACAACGAGATCAGTTGTGTTTTTCCAGATACTACAAAATTGCACATTGCATGCCAGACCGGATAGCAAAGTCGCTTTGTAAAGAACCCCTTAAAAAAAGTCTTTGGACTGTGGGGGAAACCAGAGAACCCAGGGAGAACATGCAAACTCCACACAGAAACGCCAACTGACCCAGCCGAGGCTCGAACCAACAACCTTCTTGCTGTGAGGCGACAGCACTACCTACTCCGCCGGCAGCTAGCTCTGCAACTCTCACATGGTCGCCCACTGAAGCTAAGCAGGGCTGCGCCCTTTCAGTACCTGGATGGGAGACCACATGGGAAAGCTGAGTTGCTGCCGGAAGTGGTGTTAGTGAGGCCAGCAGGGGGAGCCCAACCTGCGGTCTGTGTGGATCCTAATGCCCCAGTAAAGCAATGGGGACTCTATACTGCTCAGTGAGTGCCGTCTTTCAGATGAGACGTTAAACCGAGGTCCTGACTAACCGAGGTCATTAAAAATCCCAGGATGTTCTTCGAGAAAGAGCAGGGGTTTAACCCCGGCATCCTGGCCAAATCTGCCCATTGGCCTCTGTCCATCATGGCCTCCTAACCATCCCCATATCATAATTGGCTTCATCACTCTGTCTCCTCTCCACCAATCAGCTGGTGTGTGGTGCACGGTCTGGCGCAAAATGGCTGCCGTTGCGTCATCCAGGTGGATGCTGCACACTGGTGGTGGATGAGGAAAAGTGTGTGTAAAGCCCCCATTTAGACCCCATTTAGCCCCCATTTAGCCCCCATTGTGTAAAGCGCTTTGAGTGCCCAGAAAAGCGCCATATAAATGTAAGGAATTATTATTACTCCGCCACTGCATCGCCCCATTTTATTTTATTTTCTATGTATATTATTTTATTTCTAAATTTAAATTTGCTAAACCTATTGTGATTCACTGTATATATTTAATAGTTGAGTGAACAAATAAGGGAACGTTTATCTACTTGTATTTGCTTATGTATGTATGTATGTATGTATGTATGTATGTATGTATGTATGTATGTATGTATGTGTATATGTGTATATGTGTATATGTGTATATCATGACATGATGTAAAACTGTGCAGTGGGGCCGGGGGTTCTGTTGGAGCAAAAATCATTTGTCTCTGTTTTTCAAATCGATTTGAAATGGTTGTTTTATGGAGTAAAACATCAATAAAAATATCTGAATAAACAAAACTTCAGGGTAGCATACAAGAAACAACATAATGTCATTTTAAAAATAAAAATATTGCAACAAGCATGTGTTTTTCATGTGCCTGTGCTGTCTTTCCATGCCACGCCACCGCATTAGTTATCAGACTTGACACGCACATCATTTAGCGACCCCCACTTCGGTTTTCGAGTAATGCCTCCCACATCTGAAAGCTCTGTTCTGAAAACATGCCTTATCTGCTTCACAGTCATTTAGCTTTGTATTGAGTTTAGTGGCTTTTAAGGCTCCAGGCCTCCTTCTGCTCGATTTAATTTGTTGTCTTGAAAATGACCAAGTCTCTGTTTATTGGATTGGCGTGGCTGCGAGGTAACGTACCGCTGCACTCATTCCCTTAACTTTGCTGCCGCACTGCCCGTTGTTTGGCTCCCTTGTGTTTTCTTTATCACCTTGTCGCAAATAGTCAGCGTTAAATCATTAAACTCTCTCTGTGTGTTTTCTCTCCCCTGCAGAAACTTGTCCAGGAATCCTCTGACAACTCTCTCATGGCAGCTCTTTCAGAATCTGCAACTTTTGGAGCTGTAAGTGATTTTTTTATTTCTTCTTTCTTCATATTCTCAAGCCTTCATTGATTTTAGCTGTGGTTACTGGTGTACAGACATCCTGCGGGGCTGAATTTGAGATCTAACAGCACGAGTGAACATGGACACACTGTGACATCATTGCGATTTTTCTGTTATATTGTTTTAAGCACATCAAGCCACTTTCGCTCTGCATGGGAATTCATTTAAGAGATTCTGCTGTCAAGTATTGCCTAAAATGATGTTCGTTGGACGTACAGTAAAAGTGGAAGAAAGACTATTTATAATGATTTTATATTCACGTACTGTAGATCTTACTGGGGTTTTAATAATGCAATCGTTCATGTTACTTTTGGCCTAGAAAATGGTGACTTTTAATTTTTTGGAGAGAGAGAGATGCTAATGGTCTAATCCAATCCGATGATTTATGCTAAGGTAAGCTAAGAGTGTTCCAGGCAGATCTGAAAATCAGCTGAATGGAAAAAATAAATAAACTGGCAAACTGTTTAAAGGAATAGTTTATCTAAAAGTAAAAATGTCCTCACTGTTTTGAAGGAAGCATTTGCTTGCTACCGTATCACAAGAGTGGTTGTTCAAGTGCTATGAGGAAGAATGAGAGACAATTCTGAGAGGATTTATTTCTCCAAACATTCTCATGTGAATGCTTCAACCAATGTATAATATCTTTAATAGTATTATTTTTAATCTCTATATTTAAACAAAAATTGCACTACTTTGGCAGAAGATGTACCTGTGCATACCATTAGTTTCAGGTTTCAACTTATCTGAACAATGGAGAAAGAAAAGTATCAACAAAGTTTCTTGCTTCACCTGTAAATTTTGATTATGGGCTAGATTATTAAATAAATCTCCACCTATTTTGATGATCAAAATGATCTAAACACTTTAAAAAAAATGTGTGAGATGCTAATGGTCTAATCCGCGTCAATGATTTATGCTAAGCTAAGCTAAAAGTGCTCCAGCCAGATCTGGAAATCATCTGAATAGATTGAAAAAAAAAAATGGTAAAACTCAACTGTTTAAAGCAACATTTCACCCCAAAATGAAAATGTGCTCACTGTTTACTCTCCCACAAATGATTTCAAACCTTTATGAGTTTCTTTCATCTGTTGAAAAACAAATACTGTGGAAGACCATGGTTACATTTTTCAAAACATCTGAGAACATTTGAATAATAAGCTGAAACTCGATTGACTTATTAAAATCGGTTGAAGTAACATAAAATCTTTAGTTGGGATGGCTTTTTGTCATATTATTTTTTACAGTGTGAGTAAATAATGACAGAATTTTCATTTATTTGGGGTGAACTAGCCCTTGTAAATAGTAAGCATAATTTCCAAAAACAAAAAAAGTGAAGTGCTCCTTTAATGTTTTACTGAAGAAACAATATATTCTAGAATGAATTATCTCTAATCACTAGTATTTTTTTTGCTTTTGAAAACATTTACGCCTTAATTTTCCGATCAGGTGAAACCAGCTTCGGCGATGAGAGTCATTTGGCAGCGTTAGCCTATTGTCGGGCCCCTCGTCTGAGGATTATCATCACAAATGAAGTAAAGTAATTTCGTAATTATATTGGAGGTGTCACCGCAGTCCTGTCCGCCACGCAGACCCCAATCAGCTGAGTGCACGGGGCTTTATCCACACCAGCATCTGCGTCTCGGTGTGTTCGTGCGCGCGTGACTAAACGTGATATTTTTAAGCCAGGGAAGCAGGACAGCTCCTCTGAGGTGGCCCATCTTCTCTGCAGGGTTAGCATGTCCTTTGGAGATCCTCCAAGGAGAAGAGTACTTTTGGATTTCCTGCGAGATATCGAACATGTGTTGTCCTTAGAAAAAGAGAGTGCTAACAAAAGCGCCTTAGTGTCCCTGTGCTTTCCTCTGTCTTGCAGGATAACACCACAGCAGAATAACCTGCTAAAGCAGTATGACGATAAATATATTTGCGTTTACAATAATGAATGATAATAATTGATTATTTTTTGTTTATGCTTTTATGCTTTAGCTTCGTATAACCAACAGGTGTCTACAGTGTGCTACTAGTGCATCTGACTGGTGAATATTTATTTATAAATGTATTAATCTAATCAACCCAATTTAGATATCATAGTAGGTGTAGTGGAATGAAAAAGATCAAACTGCACTGTCAGACGTTTTATTGTATGTTTGCTATAACTTACTGTTAGCGCAAGTTATCGCAACTGTCCTTTTACAGTAACTTACCTGTAAATGTGTTTTACAGTAGCCCTACCGCAGTTTTATTTTACAGTAAAATGCCCTTTTTATACTATTGATCATAATAAAAATAAAGGTTTTGTACCGCTACTGTAAAAAGTAAAAATACTGTAAAAATTGTCCATACTGTAAAATTAAAACATGTTAAAGAGGATTTTATCATAAAAGAAGTTGCGGTAATGCTACACTGTTAGACATTTTATTGTATTTTTGTGGTAACTTACTGGCAGCACTGTTGCTTGCAAGTTATTGCAACTTCCCCTTTACATTAACTTACCTGTAAATGTGTTTTACAGTAGCAGGGCCCTACCGCAATTTTAAATTTATAGTAAAATTGCCTTTGAGCAACTTCATTTCACGGTAAAATGCCATTACCACATTTTAATTTTACAGCATGGACAGTTTTTTTTACAGTAATTTTACTGTAATTTATTGACATTTTACAGTAGAGGTACAAAACTGGTATTTTTATAATTTACTACAGAATTTAATAAATTAACTCTCATTTTTGCTTCAACTACAGTAGCTTGAACTACAGTACTTTGATTACAGTAGAATTACAGCAAATTCCTAAAATTCATTAAGTTACTGTAAACGTGTGCTTTCCTCTGTATCACAGATTAAAACACCTTTCACACCAAGCAGGATATTTATAAATGTATCAATCTAATCAAACCAATTTAGTGATCATAGTAGGGCTAATTCCATTAGCCCTACCATTAGCCCTACTACACTAGACATTTTATTGTATTTTTGCAGTAACTTACTGTTATTGCAAGTGATTGCAACTGCCTCTACAGTAACCAACCTTTAAATTTATTTTACAGTAGCTTAGTTCTACTGTAATGTTGTTTTACAGTAAAATAGCTTTACCACAACTTATTTTTATGTTAAAATGCCTTAAAAATTTTAATTTAACAGTATGACAACATTTACAGTACTTTTACTGTAATTTATTTATGTTTTATAGTAGTACAGTAGCATTTGCTTTTGAATTTGATACATTTCTTAAAAGTGACAGATTTTTTTTTATTAACTGTCTAATTTTTGTCTTCAGCTACAGTAGCAGACTTTGATTACAGTAGAATACAGCAAAATCCTAATATGCAGTAATTTACTGTAAATGTTTTAAAATGACCCACAATGCTGTGAATATTACAGTAGTGAACTGGTTAGGGGCGCCACGGTGGCGTAGTGAGTAGCACGTTCGCCTCACAGCAAGAAGGTC